>CAUYQU010091825.1:0-37696 GCA_963574635.1 Cheracebus regulus
TTGGCTAGATATTAGATCCTGGGTTGAAAATTCTTTTCTTTGAGGATATTAAATATTGACCCCCACTCTCTTCTAGATTGTAGGGTTTCTGCTGAGAGGTCTGCTGTGAGTCTGATAGGCTTCCCTTTATGGGTAATCTGACCTTTCTCTCCAGCTGCCCTTAGAATTTTCTCCTTTATTTCAACCCTAGTGAATCTAGTGATTATATGTCTTGGAGTTGATCTACTTGAAGAATATCTTTGATGTTCTCTGGATTACCTGGAGTTGAGTATTGTCCTGCCTTACTAGGTTAGGAAAGTTCTCCTGGATAATATCTTGAAGAGTGTTTTCCAGCTTGGATTCATTCTCCCTATCACATTCAGGCACAGCTATCAAACGTAGATTAGGTCTTTCACATAATCCCATATTTCGTGGAAGCTTTGTTCATTTCTTTTTACTTTTTTCTCTGATCTTGCCTTCTCATTTTTTTTTCATTGTATTGATCTTTATTCTCATATCCTTTCTTCTGCTTGATCAATTCGACTGTTAAAACCTGTGCATACTTCGCGAAGTTCTCATGTTTTTCAGCTCCATCAATTCATTTATATTCTTCTCTAAGCTGTTTATTCTCATTAGCATTTCGTCAAACCTTTTTCAAGGTTCTTAGTTTCTTTGCATTGGGTTAGAACGTGTTCTTTTAGCTATGAGAAATTTGTTATTATACACCTTCTGAAGCCTATTTCTGTCAATTCATCAGACTCATTCTCCATGCAGCTTTGTTCCCTAGCTGGTGAGGAGTTTTAATCCCTTGGAGGAGGAGTGACATTCTGGTTTTTGGTGTTTTCATCCTTTTTGGGCTGGTTTCTTCCCATCTTCATGGATTTATCTTCCTTGGCTCTTTGTAGTTGGTGACTTTTAGATGGGGTCTCTGAGTGGATGTCCTTTTTGTTGATGTTGAAGCTATTTATTTGTTGTTTAGTTTTCTTTCCAACAGTCAGGCCCCTCTGCTGTAGGACTGCTGGGGGTCCACTCCAGACCCTGCTTGCCTGGGGATCACCTGCAGTGGCTGCAGAACAGAAGCATTGCTGCCAGTTTCTTTTTTCTGTTATCTTCGTTGCAGAAGGGCACCTGCCAGATGTCAGCCTGAGCTCTCCTTTATGAGGTGTCTCTTTGGATATATGGGGGTCAGAGTGCTACTTGAGGAGACAGTCTGTTTCTTATAGGAGTTCAAGTGCAGTGCTGGGAGCTCCGTTGTTCCATTCAGAGCTGCTGGGCAGGTGCGTTTAAGTCTGTTGCAGCAGAACTCATAACCACCTGTTTTCCCAGGTGCTCTGTCCTGGGAAGGTGGGACTTTATTTATAAGTTCCTGACATGCTGCTGCCTTTTTTCAGAGATGCCCTGCCCAGAAAGGAGGTAGTCTAGTCACAGTCTGCCAGCAGCAGAGTTGCTGAGCTGCTGCTGGCTCTGCCCAGCTGCTATGTAAACTTCCTTGTGGTTTTGTTTACAGAGGTACAGTTAGAACTGCCTCAGTAATAGCAGTCTGCCTCAGTAATGGCAGACTGCCCTGGTAATGGCAGACTTCCTCGGTAGCGGTAGACTGCCTTGGTAATGGCAGATGCCCTTCCCCCCACTAAGCTGGACCATCCCAGGTCCAGCTGCGCTCACTGCAAAATTCTCAATCCAGAGCATTTCATATTGCTGGTCTTTGTGGGGGTGGGACCCACCTAGCCAGATCACCTGGCTCCCTGTTTCAGCCCTCCTTTTTTCAGTTGAATGGGCGACTCTCTCTCTTGATATTCCAGATGCCAGTTGAAACGGTCGCCCAGATTTGTGTGATTTTTTGTGCAAAAACCCACGGCGCTGGCTGAAACAGCTGTGCTGGAGACTCATGGAACTTTTCCGCCCAGGAATCTCCTGGTCTGTGGGCAGTAAAAACTCATTTGGAAATGTGATCACTCACCCCCTGTGTTGTTCTCACTGGAAACTGCACTCCAGAGCTGTTCCTATTTGGCCATCTTCAGTTTCTACCTATTCTAAATTCTTTATTCTATTTTTGTCATTTTTAAATCAAATAATTGATCTGTTCTTAGGTGCACGCATATTTAAAATTGTTAGAGAACAGTTCTTGAAAACATTCTTAAAGGAATTAACTTTCTATAATCATGAAGCGTTTCCATTTAAGCAGTAATAAAAGATAATATCTGATAATACATCCTGATTTGAATTTCATTTTGTCAGAATTTAATACAGCTATACAAGCTTTCTTGTTTTTTATTTGCATAGTATGCCATTCCTAACCATTTTATTTTCATCATATCTAAGTCTATGTAATTAAAGTGCATGTCTTTTAGATAGTATATGATAGAGTTGGGCTTTTTATATGCAGTCTAACAATCTCTGTCTTTTAAATGGATGGTTGGGATTATTATATTTAATGTAATTATTGATATGATTGAGTTTAAGTCGACCAGTTTATTTGTTTTCTATTTGTCTCATCTTTTCTCTATTTTTCCTGCTTTATTTTTGGTCAATTAAATATGTTTTATTCCATTTTGTCTTCCCTATTGACTTTCTAGCTATACTTCTTTGTATTTTTTTTACCAGTAGTTTAGATAGTAAATATATGTGTATGTCACTGTGTACCTTCTAAGAATGTCCTACTTTTTGAACAATGTGAGAACTTTATAATGTATAATTTCATTTACCTCCATCTCTGGGCCTTTGTTCTATTTGGTTATTTATTCCACATGTACATATGTTATCAACCTACAAACATATTCCTTTTTTTGAAAGAGTTAAGTGCAGGCACACACATAATAAAGATAATGAAAATGGTCTTTTAAATTTGGCCACATATTTACACTTCACAGTGTGCTTTATTACTTCCTGCAGATCCACTCATTGATCTGCTATCCATTGCCCCCTGCTTAAAGCCTTTATTTTAGTGTAGGACTGCTAGAGACAGACTCAGCTTTTGTATGCCACAAAAGTGTTTTTGGTTTTGAAGGACTTTTCACTGGGTATAGAATTCTAAGTTAACAGATTTTTGTTAAGCAATTAAAAAATTTCATTCCGTTGTTGTCTGGCCTTTATTATATTTAATGAAAAACTAGACACAATTCTTATTCTTATTTCCCTAAATGTAATGTGTTTTTTTATCCTCTGGATAATTTTAAGATTTTTCTCCTTATCTATCATTATCAGAAGCATGAGGACTATCTAAATGTGATTTTTCTTGTATTTTTACTGCTTTGAGTTTGGCTGAGTTTTATGAATCTCCAGGTTGATACATATCATCAATTTTGGAAACTCTTAAGCCTTTTCTCTTCAAATATTCTAAATTATAAATTCTCTTCTTTCCTTCTTGGTCTCCAATTATGCAAGGTCAAACAGCTTGATATGTCCCTAGAAAACTTGGATAAAATTTTCAAGTTGTTTTCCCTATTTTTTCTTCTCTTTTAGTTTTAATTTAAAACATTTCCACTCACCTGTTTTACGTTTACTAAAAATCTTTTTTTTTTCTTTGTTCAGCCTCTGCTAAGCACATCCAGTGAATTCTTCAATTCTAGTATTGTAGTTTCTCAGTGCTAGAATTTCCATTTGGCTATCTTTTTATAGATTCCATTTTTCTGGTGAAAATCTCAGTGTATTCCCATATGTTGCCTATCTTTTCTACTAGACCTTTATACATATTCATTGCAATTTATGTTAAAGCTTCTGTCTGTTCATTGCAACATCTGAGTCAGCTGTGGTTTGCATCTGTTGAATGGTTTTTTCCATTGGGTAACATTGTCCTGCTTCATGTCTCATAATTTTTCATTGCATCCCAGACTTTGTTTGAAAACATTATCTGGACACTGAAGTGCATAATATTTATTGCTAGAAAATAGTATTACTTTTATTATCAAGCTATTATGGTGAGATGTTGAGATAATTTAATCATTAATTCATTTGGTCTGGGTTTTGTTATGGCTTTAATTAGATTCAGCTTATCTCTGGGTTTAAAAGTTTTGAAGATGAGATCTGCAGGTCTTCAGATCTATGCACTAAGAAAACTCTAAAGACATCTCTGTACTTTACAGCCTAGCTATCATCATTCTTTTATTTATTTACTTATTTTTTTGAGATGGGGTCTCACTCTGTTGCCAAGGCTGGAGTACAGTGGCACCATGCTGGCTCACTGCAACTTCCACCTTCCAGGCTCAAGTGATTTTCCCATCTTAGCCTCCCAAGCAGCTGGGACTACAGGCATGTGCCACCATGCCTGGCTAATTTTTGTATTTTTTGGGGTAGAGACAGGGTTTCACCATGTTGCCCAGGCTGGTCTCAAATTTCTGAGCTCAAGCAATCCACCTGCCTTGGCTTCCCAAAGTGCTGAGATTGCAGGCATGAGCCAGTGTGCCCAGCCCCAGCTGTCATCATTCTTACCTGCAAGATATCTCTCTCTGCTTTATAATCCAGCAGATAGCTTTGCAGTTTCTAGGAAGCTTTCTTTGCATCACTGCCCTCCCCTCCCCCACTTACTTTCTGCGCTTCAAAAGATCTCCCCATATCTATCTGCTCTTTGCCATGTTCCATCTGGTGAAGGCCTGGTGCACTTCAGGAATGAAGATGGGATCTATCTAAGTTTTCCTTCCCTGCCCTTTCTTCATTGTGCCACTACCATGTAATCAGTGAAGGCCATTTGCACTCCTGAGAGATCTGTCCTGGCTTTCCTGCCCTACCCTCATTTTTTGATGGGCTGCTGGCAAACGATCTGTAAAAGCTCTTGAGCGTTTTGGGAGAGTAATCCTATAAGCTCCGATGCCCTGATCCCAGCCCTTTTCAGACTACTATCTGTCACTTGATAAAGGGTTTATGCACGTTGGAGGTATTTTCTCAGCCCTTTTCCCTTGCCCCCAGCCTTTAATATGCTGCTGCCATGCACTATGTGAAGGCACCATAGGAAAAAATTGGTAGATAAGTGCACATTCACCCTGTGATTGTTGCACCTTGGGATTTCAGTCCATCATGTCAATACATATATGACCATGAAAAGTTCGTTTAAAATTTTCCTGATTTATTTTTCTCCCAATCTGTGCCAGGTTTGCTTCTTCCACTACCATACCATTGAGATATCTCTTCTCTCCTACAAAGAACCCATTCCTTTCTCAGCTCTCTGATAGTTTCACAAAATTATGGTAATATAAGTTATCTGACTTGTTTTGATTAGGGTAGGAATAACAGTCTCTTGTGACTTTCTACATCTCACTTGAAATTGAAAGTTAGCAGCCTGAATTTAAGTTGGTCTATGAGGTATGACTTGAAGTACAGTTGGAATCCTGAAGCAACTGCCTGGAGACACTTCCAAGTTGTTTATGTGGGACTGTATATGGTTTTAGCTACTATGATAGGTAAACTATCCCTCAATATGCCACCACTTCAAATTATCCCACATAATGATGTCATACGGATTTTATGAACGATCATAACTATGTGGGAAAATTGGGAAATTTCAGAAGTTAAAGTAAGGACTTCACAAAGAACTTAGCTCCAAAGACAAGGCAAATGTCATGTCCATGAAGATGGGCCAACTCACAACGGTTAGAATTCTCCTCACTCCACAATCTATTTTCTAGGTAAAAGAACTGAATACGATTGTCTTCTTGTCTTCTCTGCTGTAGCAAGATGTATCCCTGAAGTCAAGCCAACAATTTATGGGGCAGAGTTCCGATTCTAACCTTTAAGAAGATCTGAAGGACAGAATAGACCTCTGGGCAGCAGCCTGAAGGTCTCCTGGCTTTCGTTTCTTCATCTGAAAAATGCAAATATAGTAATAGCTGTCTCATGGGATTGTATAAATTTTACATAAAGACAGCACTAGTATATACTTGAAACTGATATTAATCAAGATTACATTACTGACTTCACCCAAGCTAGGAAGTATTGGAGCTAGTATTGGAGCTAGGATTGAAATCCAGCTCAGTCTTATTCTTTAGAGTTTCATGCTAATTTTACAGATGATGAAAAGGAACTTCAAAGGGGTAACTGACTTACCCAAAATGTTACAGAAATAAGTGTCAAAGCCAGAATTCAAAGCCAGTCTTTTTAACTTCTATGATATCTTGTCTCCCAGACCAAGTTCCATGGGCAGAGATAAAATGGTAAGTGTGAGATATAGATAAAAATTAGAAACAAAGCAGAAACATAATCAGAATAAGCTCATCAAGTAAGTTCTTGGAGATTCACAAAGATGCTACATGGAAATAAGTTGCTACTTATTTTATTCATTGATCAAATAATTATTAGAGATTAGTGTGTGCCATGCTTTATGCTAGACACGATTACATTCTTGAAGACCTGCTGGCAAATGACATAATTAAATAGTTATTACAATAAAATATAAGTTGAGTTATACCAAAAGAGCTTAATATGATTTATTGACTTGATTTGAGTTTTTAAACTGAAACTTTATTTAAACTAACTGATTTACACTCAAGAACTGCTTATGGTTGCTGTATAAATTTGGCCTAAGTATAGCCAACTGTCAATGAGATAGGCAAAATAGAGGTATAAATTTTTAAAACACTTTTTGACTTGAGTTATTAAGTTCCACTTCCTTCTCCAAACCCTAACAAGCATTGCTGAAATGTAACTTTTCATTGTTTTTATTTTATCTGCTCTCCCTTTCATTCTGCCTTACTAGAACATGTTAATAAGCATTGAAAATCTCAGAAAGTGTGGAAATTGTGGAAAGAATATTGCCATACTAAAATTATTCCAAATTACTACTCTAGTCATAGTTGCAGCAAAACATTTATCACTTACTATGTGCAAGTGAGGTAAAGTATTATTCATGAGTTTAATAACTCAACAGCCCTATGAAGAAGGTACTACTAATATCTCCATTTAGAGATAAGTAAACAAGCTAGAGATGAGTTAAGTAATTTTAAAAAAAGATAGTAAGTGACAGGACTGGGATTCAGAAGAAGGTGAAAAATACTTGCTCTTAACCATTGGGACTCTACTTTCAAACAGCTGTTTCTCAGGAATTTGGTTCTCAGGTCAAATTGAGTTATAGTGTGAAACACTATTTTCCTTAAACCAGTATGATCTAGGGATTTTTTTTTTTTTTTTGGTATTTGTTTATGTTACTTTTCCATTGTTGGTATCATTCATTTCTGTACTCTTTCTCTTTTCCTTAATCATACTTGCTAGAGTTTTGTAAATTTTATTAGTCTTTTCAAATAATACATTTTTGTGTTTGTTAATCTTCTGCATTACATTTTGTTTTCTGTTTAATTTTCTCTGTTATCTTTTTTATTTTCTTTGTACTACTTCCTTTGGGTTTTCTCTGTTATTCTTTCTCTAATTTCTTACGTTAAATGTTTAGATCTTCAATGCTCTGCCTTTTGGGAAAAAAAAACAAGCATGCGACTTGACACCAAAAGCACAAACAACAAACGTAAAAATTGGCAAATAGGACCACATCAATCTTAAACACTTTTGTGTATCAACAGCACAATCAACAGAGTAAAAAAGCAACCCACAGAATGTGGGGCAATGTTTGCAAGTCATATACCTGATAAGAGGTTAATATAAAAAATATATACAGAACTCTCATAACTCAACAACAAAAAAACCACCTGATTAAAAAGTAGACAAAAGACTTGAATAGGCATTTCTTCACAAATGATATGCAAATGCTATCAAACATGTTAAAGATGTTCAACATCACTAATCAGAGTAATGCAAATCACCTTACACTCATTAGGATGGCTACTAAAAAAATATAGATAACAGCAAGTGTTGCCAAGAACATGGAGAAATTGAAGTATTTTCACACTGTTGATGGAATTGTAAAATAGTGCAATTGCTATGGAAATCAGTATGACTATTTCTCAAAAAATTAAAAATAAAACTATCATATGATACAGAAATCTCATTTCTGGGTATATGCCCAAAAGAACTGAAAGCAGGACTTTAAAGAGATATTTGCACATCCATGTTTACAGTAGTCAAGAGGTGGAAGCAACTCAAATGTCTATCCACAGATGAATAGATCAACAAAATGTGGTCTATACATAAAATGGAATATTATCCAGCCTTAAAAAGATTACAAAATCCTGTTATATGCCACAGGATGGATAAACATTGAGGACATTATGCTTGGTAAAATACATCAGTCACAAAAAGACAAACACTGTATGGTTCCACTTATATGTGATATCTAAAGCAGTTAAAGTCATAGAAACAGAAAGCAGAATGATCAGGATTGAGAGGAGGAGGTGAAAGGGGAGTTGTTTAACAGGTAGGGAGTTTCAGTTTTGCAAGATGAAAAGTTCTGTAGGTGTCTTTCACCATGTGTAAAAAAGTACTTGACACTACTGAATTTTACACCTAAAAGAGGTTGAGATGATAAATTTTGTAATGTGTTTTTGCCACAAACAGTTATGCATTTAAGGCCATTATGTTTCCTGCAACTACTTTAGCAAAATTTTTTCAAGTTGATATGTAACGTTTGTATTATAGTTTAGATTCTCAGTTGTAAACTATAAATGAGGATAATTAATAACACCTATTTCTTAAGATTGTTGTAAAAAACAAATGGGCAAGCCACTAAGAAATGTGTTGATAAGTAAATATTTAACTATGAAAATATTTAAAGTTGTCTTATCCTCTCCTCTTCCTTTCCCTTTCTTTCACCTTCACCGCTTTTTCCTTCTTATATCTCTTCTTCTTCTGTCTCTCTCTCTCTCATTTTATTTTAATCGATT
Source organism: Cheracebus regulus (assembly GCA_963574635.1). Taxonomy (NCBI): domain Eukaryota; kingdom Metazoa; phylum Chordata; class Mammalia; order Primates; family Pitheciidae; genus Cheracebus; species Cheracebus regulus. Next base: position 8,736 of record CAUYQU010091825.1, read on the forward strand.
GAGGATATTTTTCTCTTTCTGTTTTTTTTTCCCATTTCACCAACTCCCACTCATTTAAAAGGCATGCCTTTTTTTTCTCTTTTTATTCTCACAGAACTGTTGACATGCATACTTCACAAAGACTAAAGTTAATCTATTTATCCTTGTTTTAAACAATATAAGGTCCTTAGAATACTTTAGTTGCAATAATGTTCTTCCTGTTTTATATAATTATTATATAATATTTTTCCTTAATTATAATGCCATAATAAAATACTATTATTATTTGTTACATGTTCTTTTGGTTTGTTTAGATTTACTCACATGTTTAACTTTTTTATTCCCTTAGTTCTCAGAAATTTCTTCTGAGACAGAAGAAATCCCTCTGGTCTATAGTTTAGACACAGACAATTCTTTTTTTTGGTATATTTCATTCATTATTAAATATAGAATTTCTAAGCATTGAATTCTGGATTTTCAGTTCTATTTTATTTCAAGATTTAAAAAATATCATAGCACTGCCTTCTAGCATTCGTCTTCACTAGAGAAATCAGCTGTCAATCTAATTGGTGATTGTTTTAAAGAAATTGCTTTTCTCTCTGTCTTCTTTTGAGTGATGTTTGTTTTTGATGTATTGTAGTTTTGCTAAAATATTTCCTCATGATAATTTTTATTTATAAACCCTGTTTGAAATTCAGAGGGCTTCCTAAATCTAAGGATTCATGCCTTTCATTGATTAAGAATAAAATTTCTACTATTTTGCTTTTCAATATTTTCTCTCCCTCATCTCTTTTTTTCCTTCTTTAATTCTTCTATCTCCCTCTTCCATATTAATACAATTTTCTTTAATATCTTCCTTCTCTTATTTCTTTGTGTTACTTTCTGGGTTTTTTAAATGAAATTATATGATGATATAGTTCACTAAATTTCTCTTTAGTTATGCTTAACCCTTTATGTTTCTAATTTGAATTGATTTTTTCATTTCTAGGATTTTTCTAGATTTCTTAGCAAACTGTTCTGCTTATTTTTATAACCACTACTTGCTGACATATTTTATTTCTATCCTTTATTTTGTTAAATTTATTAAGCACAAAACAATATATAATTATTTTATATAACTATAGTTTTAATGCTGGAAAACAATCTGTTTTGAAAGTTGGTTGTTTATAGAAATTCTGAGGCATAAATTAAAGAGCATTTCCTCCAGGGATAAAGCGTGTTTGCTTTTCTATATACTGAAGTGCACTATAAATTCTATTTACTGAATTTGTATATTTAACATTATGCAAAGTGTATTGGTTCAGGCATCACACCCTTGTGAGATCAGGCAGTGTTCCTATAATTTCATGAAAACATTTTTTAATCTGTACCTAGAGCCAAAGATGAGAGGGAAATTTTTCTTTTAGTTTGTGTTTTAGTTTACTACTTCCCTGATGATAAAGCATCTCTTGTACCAACTACCTCCAGGGCAGTTTTCAGTGTGGCTTCTGGCACTGCTGTATCCGAGGCTTTGTCTCAGAATACTTAGCTCTAGAAGAACGGTATATCCAGAAAATTTAGAGTCTACTTATCTCTCTGAAGTTCTGCTATTGTTTTGATACTGGCAGGAGGACAGCTTCTTACTATCTCACAGGTTTATTTTTTACATGAAAGTATATATTTTATTAAATACTCTCATATGTTTTTGGCAGGAGGCTTTCAGAGTCTCTAGTTTGACACATTGCTAGTAATAGAAGTCTATAATAAAAGAATGCTTTCCATATTCTTATCAATAGTTGCAATATATTGGTCAATTATAAGTATTTTCTTTAACTTATATTTGTGATTTGTTCTTTGCTTTGTTTATAACATTTCTGATACAGGACATTTTAATTTTCTTTTTTGAGACAGAATTTTGGTCTGTTGCCCAAGCTGGAGTGCAGTAGCATGATCATAACTCACTGCAGCCTCAATCTCCAAGGCTCAAGTGATCCTTCCTCCTTCATCTCTCAAATAGCTGGGATCTCAGGTGCACGCCACCATGCCTGGCTATTTGTTTTTTTTTACTTTTCATAGGGCAAGGTCTCATTCTGTTGCCCATGCTGGTCTCAAACTTCTGGGTTCAAGTGATCCTCCCACCTGGGCCTCTCAAAGTGCTGGGAGTAATTACAGGTATGAGCCAATGCATTGGGCCTAGGACATTTCAATTTTAATATTTGAATTTATATATTTTAAAAATAATTTGTTCTTTTGGTTTATGATTTTTATAAGTCATCTATCAGAAGTTTATGAAGATATATTCTATATTTTTAATAAAAATATTGAACACTTTCTTTATTCATTGAGACCTTTATTTCAGCTGGACCTGACTTCTATGTATGAAATGAGGTTCGGATGTCATTTTTTCATATGGATAACCAATAGCAAGCATCATGTGTTAAATGGTCCACCATTTCCTCACTCACTCATATAAGTTTTCATATGTATGTGAGTCTTTATTAGAGAGAAACTTTTGATTAATCAGTAAATGCTTTTAATGATTGTCTTTCCAGGGTTTATAAAAATTTCTTCTTACATTGATTTTGGACCTTTTAATTTTACTGAGAAACTGTTTCTATTTTTGAAGTTATATTAGCATAAAGCTTATAGAAATATGTTATGACTTTAACATATTGTAAATTGTTTCTAGAATTTCATGAATTTATTTTTGAACCCTGATATGTTTTTCTGCTTTGCTCTTTTTAGACTTAATCTGACATTACTATGTGTTTGAAGTGAAGGGGTTACCTTCAAGTTTAAACTTAGCAGGCCATTTTGATCCAAACTTACTTTTTGAAAAGATCACATTTTTATTCTTGCTAGGAAAATTTTCACTTGGTAATGTAATTTGCATTTCTTTGATTATGAGTGAAGGTAAATATTATCTTTCATGTATGTGTCAACCATTTATACTTCATTTCTATGAATTGTCTGCTCAAGTTCTTTGTCCCCTCCCTCAGTATATTTTTTATTAGCTTCCTGGTATTTTTCTCATGAATCACTATAAAATATTTAAATATTAACACTTTGTCTATTATATTTGTCTATTATATTGAAGTAAATATTTTTCTCATGTATTTGCTTTTAGATATGTTTTTGGTCATACTTTGTACTTTTTAATTTGTGTTTTATTCTTTGCCTGTATTGCATCATCCATCACCAAAGACTTTAATAACATTTTTACCATATGTGTACTGCAGGTCTAATACATAAATGTATTTATGCATACACATATGAATAACATGTGTATGTATATACCTACTTCTGACTTGAAAATCTTCAAGAAAATTGATTAACTTCATTCCAAAGATAGGGATAATTTGAAAGGATTCTGGTATCTTAAAAACTAAACTATCTAGAACTTTCATTTAAAATGTACAAGTCAATAAATTTGATACACTACGTAAACAGAATTAAAAATCACATGATCATCTCAATAGATACAGAAAAAGCATTTGACAAAATCAAGCATCCCTTTATGATTATAATCCTCGGCAAAATCGGCATACAAAGGACATAGCTTAATCTAATAAAAGCCATCTATGACAAACACAGAGCCAACATAATATCTAATGGGGAAAAATTGAAAGCATTCCCTCTGAGAACGGGAACAGACAAGGATGCCCACTCTCACCACTCCTCTTCAGCATAGTACTAGAAGTCCTAGCCAGAGCAATCAGGCAAGAGAAATAAATAAAGAGCATCCAAATCACTAAAGAGGAAGTCAAGCTGTCCCTGTTTGCTGATAATATGATCGTTAACCTTGAAAACTCTAAGGACTCCTCCAGAAAGCTCCTAGAACTGATAAAACACTTAAGCAAAGTTTCCAGATGCAAGATTAATGTACACATATTGGTAGTTCTATACACCAACAGTGACCAAGCAGAGAATCAAATCAAGAACTCAACCCCTTTACAGTAGCTGCAAAAAAAAAAAAAAAAAAAAAAAATTAGGAATATAAATAACAAAAGATGTGAAAGACCTCTGCAAGGAGAACTATAAAACACTGCTGAAAGAAATTACAGATGACACTAACAAATGGAAACACATCCCATGCTCATGGGTGAGTAGAATCAATATTGTGAAAATGTTCATACTGCTAAAAGCAATCTACAAATTCAATGCAATCCTCATCAAAATACCACCATCTTTCTTCACAGAGTTAGAAAAAGCAATTATAAAATTCACATGGAACCAAAAAAGAGCCTGCATAGCCAAAGCAAGACTAAGCAAAAAGAACAAATCTGGAGGCATCCCACTACCTGATCTCAAACTACTCTATAAGGCCATAGTCACCAAGACAGCACGGTACCAGTATAAAAATAGGCACATAGACCAATGGAACTTAAGATGCGAAACTATAAAAATTCTAGAAATAGCACTGGAAAAAACCCTTCTAGACATTGGCTTAGGCAAGGGTTTCATGACCAAAAACCCAAAAGCAAATGCAATTAAAACAAAGATAAGTAGCTGGAACCTGCTTAAAATAAAGAGCTTTTGCACAGCAAAAGGAACAGTCAGCAGAGTAAACAGACAATCCACAGAGTGGGAGAAAATCTTCATAATCTATACATCTGACAAAGGACTAATATCCAGAATCTACAATGGACACAAATCAGTAAGAAAAAAAAATCCCATAAAAAAGTGGGCTAAGGACATGAATAGATAATTCTCAAAAGAAGATATACAAATGGCCAACAAACATATGAAAAAATGCTTAACATCACTAATAATAAGGGAAATGCAAGTCAAAACCACAATGTGATACTACCTTACTCTTGGAAGAATGGCCATGATCAAAAAATCAAAAAACAGTAGATGTTGGTGTGAAGGCAGCAATCAGGGAACACTTCTGCAATGCTTGTGGGAATGTAAACTAGTACAGCCACTGTGGAAAATAGTGTGGAGAGTCCTTAAAGGATTACAAGTAGAACTACCATTTGATACAGCAATCCCATTCCTGGATATCTGTGTATAGGAAGAGAAGTCATTGTTCAAAAAAGATATGTGCACATGCATGTTTATAGCAGGACAATTCACAATTTCAAAATGGTGGAACCAACCCAAATGCCCATCAATCAATGAGTGGATAAAGAAACTGTGGCATATATACATGATGCAACACTACTCAGCCATAAAAAGAAATAAGTTAACAGCATTTGCAATAAGTTAGATGTGATTGGAGATTATTGTTTTAAGTAAAATAACTCAAAGGAAAACCAAACATCTTATGTTCCCACTGATATGTGGGAGCTAAGCTATGAGGACACAAAGGCATAAGAATTATACAATGGACTTGGGGGACTTGGGAGGAAAAGTGGCAGGCTGAAGGTGGTACCACAATAATTAAGAATATTTTTAACATTAAAATGAAAGTTCCCTAATGGGGATACTGAAGGAACAAGAGGGCTTACTTTCTAATAATTTTCTTTGCAAATAAAAAATTACAAATGTAAGATGAACTAATTTTAATTGCAAAGAAAAATGTCAGAAGTGCCATTTTAACACTTCAGTATATTAATGATCTCAGCCAAAAGAAATGTAAAATCAACCAAGGCTACTGTCATCTGTTTTTTCAGGGCCTTACAACCAGAGGAATAAACAATTAATACGTTAAAATTATTCACTGCTAACATATCATTATGATCACTAAATATCACCCTAACCATGTTTATTAGACAGAAATGGATAAAAGTGCCACTTAGTTAGCAGTACAACATTATCAACAATCTAACAAAGATGACATTCCAGAATGTCAGATTAGAAGAGCAGAAGGAGATGGGGGTAGGGGTGTGTACATAAAATCAGAGATAGCAAAATATATCACTGACACGGTTGAGAAATCAGATTAGTAAAATCAGTCATTAAATACTACAAACCAGTCAATGTGTTGCATGTTTTTATTACTATCTCATTATCAAACATTCACCTTGGTTTTTGCAAGCATTTTCTCAGCAAGGCATTCTCATACAGAAAAACTGTTTAAAGTAGATGAGACGTAATACTTTAGAGAATTCAAAGAGGATGTTCCTATCTCTTCACCCACCATTTGATTGAAACACAGTAGTACTTGACCTTGAAATACTATGCCTTACTTTTGTCTGTGTCACCATCTGCAATCAATCAAAGCAATAAAGTTAATTTAGTAGTTTCTGAAATATTTTTGGTGAGTCAAAACCCTGTAATTTTTCCATATGAAAATTTGAAAAAGAAAAAGAAAAATATGTAGGACAGCTTTTAAGTTTTTATTGGTTTGCCCTTTCCCACCCCTCAAGTATCAGGTTAGAAATTTCATACAGAAGTAAAAACTATAAATAGCAATTGAAAAAAAAATGTATGAGGTACTTTGCCCTAGAATGCTACCTGACATAGACAGTGGTAATTCTAATAAGCTATTCTCAAATCTGCTCTCCTACTTTTATAAAAAATATTTGTCTGCAATGGAAACTGTCCTCCGTGTCACCCTTTATTCCTTTAAATAATTCATTCATTTATTAATTAAATGAGTACTATAAGTCAGGCACTGCACAGAATACTGGAGATGGAGATACTGTGACAAATATCAAAAGACACCATTTCTGCTCTCATGAAATTTACAGGCTTGTGGGAACACAGTCATAAATAAATTAATCATATAGCGAGTATGTAATTACAAATTGAGATAAATGCTCTGAAGGAAAGGAACAGGTTCTTGGAGAGCATAAACCAAGGAGGCCGAGACTGGGGAATGTGGGAGAGTTTCCCTGATAAAGTGACCCTTGGGATGGAGTTAAGAGAGAAGAGTGGAGGAAGAGAGAACATTCCAGACAAGGGTAATAAGGAGTACAAAGGCCCTTTGGCCAGAGGAAGCCTGAAGCCATTCCTCTACTCCTTCCTCCCTAGTCCCGCTCTCGGGTGGATTACAGCCTAAAGAGATGGTCTTCCCAATGCTGCTGCTACTGCAATTTCAGGGTATAAGCTGCATCCAGGATTTAAAAATTCCTGGGTGGAGTGAGACCACAAATGGAATTGTGACGTGCCTGGTAACTCATTGCCTGGGGCACCTTTCCTGAATTCACCTGGAGAGACATGAGCTTTAGCTCTTCTTTGATAAGAACAACTTTTATTTAGACAACAGCTAAATAGCATGTGACCCCTGAAACAGAACTATTGAAACAAATGGAACAAAATGGGAAATCAGTATAATAAATATTTACCAAAGAAAGATATTGTAAGTCACCTGAGGGAGCCCTTGAATCCTGCTGCTTTTTATGGACTCTCCTGCTTTTATAAGGCTCCATTCCCTTTTCTATGGCTTCCCTTACTGTTCCTATCACCCTTGTCGACCTTAAGAACATGGGGACTAATCTCATCTGTTCTTTATCTTGCTTACATTGGTCACTAAAAGAAGTCTAGGTTGGGCACAGTGGTTCATGCCCATAATCCTAGCACTTTGGGAGGCCGAGGTGAGTGGATCACCTGAGGTCAAGAGTTTGAGACCAGCCTGGCCAACATGGCGAAACCCCATCTCTACTAAAAGTACAAAAATTAGCCGGGTGTGGGGGCAGATACCTGTAATCCCAGCTACTCGGGAGGCTGAGGCAAGAGAATCACTTGAACCTGGGGGAAGTCTAGTACTCTCAGGTCCTTTCTTATTTCCCATACCTTACATTTCTCATACCCTCTTCTTTAACCCATCTCCACCCTTTCCTAAGTCCTGAACCCCTCCATTGGGCCCTCCGGATGCCCTATCAGCCATCAGCAAATCCCTTTGATCGTTGACCTTTTTGCTCTACTTTTCCTTTACCTTCAGGCTCTCACTAAAACGTGGATTTCCCCTAAGGACACAGCTTTCCCACAGTCTCCTTAAGTGGTGATTCTCTTCTCTCACATGCCCTTCCTCCTCCTGTACTTGGAGATGTGGCAGATGCTTTTCTAGCATTTCTTTGTTGCTTCTTGTTCAGTCTCTGTCCTCTTGCCCAGATACTTCCAGTTCTGACTCTCAGGCCAAGCCTTTATTTCTTCTTGCTGCAGTTTTCTACTAACCCTGTCATTTCCTGAACATCTAGCTCCTGTCATTCTCTCCAGCACCATGCTTGTATTAGTCTGTTTTCATGCTGCTGCTAAAGACGTACCAGAGACTGAGCAATTTACAAAAGAAAGAGCAATTTACAATCATGGCAGAAAGTGAAAGCCATGTCTCATGTGGGGGCAGACAAGAGAAGAGAGAGCTTGTGCAGGGAAACTCCCCCTTATGAAACCATCAGATCTAATGAATTTATTCACAATCATGAGAAGAGCATGGGAAAGACCTGCCCCCATAATTCAATTATCTTCCACTGGGTCCCTTGAATAATATGTGAGAATTCAAGATGAGATTTGGATAGGGACACAGGCAAACCATATCAACACCTGTCGTAGGTTTTATGTGATTTCAATATTCATGTGGATGATGTGTATAATACCTGGTCTTCTAGAACCATGATCTCTTCTTCTCAAACGAGAAAGGAATTTTTACCCTACCTCAACACTTAACTGCTGAGAATTCCCTAAATCTTTTTATTGTTGATAACTGCAGCCACTCTATCACCTTCATTACAAGTATCCTATTTCCAGATCACTGGCTTCACTTTTTCCAGCTCAATCTAATTCCCAAATTCCAATAATTCATAAATCCTACGGGGAGCGACAGTCCATTTTCTACCACTTTTCAACTGCCCTGTATGCTCTTATGCCCTCATTTCCCTACTTAAGCTTAAATCCCAAAGAAATGGATAAAGAATAGATAAAACCATGCAGTATATAAAATTATTTAACAATACTAATAACTCCTGAATTTAGAAAGGAAACTATAAGGAAATAAGAAAGTGTGTAAAATTAAATGAAAATAAACCAACCATTTCTAAGTACGCTGGTTTCAAATTAAAGCTCCATCTACATTTAAATACATTATTTCATTTAAGCATGTTTATTAGGAAATAAAAGTGAAAAATAAGTAAGCAAATCATTCAGCACAAGAAATTATAAAGTAGCAGTACAAACATAAAGAACATAATAAAAATATGGGCCAAAATAAGGAGAAAAGTAAAAATAGAGAAGATTAGTTCAACTGAATTCTGATTCTTTGCAAAGTTTGATAAGGTGGAGCTCTGGTAAAATTGATTTAAAACAAGATAAATTAACAAAATACAGAGTGAAAAGGGAGAAACAACCAGACATGACAGAAATTAAAAATGGTAAGAGTATTATGAATAACTATATGCTCATTAAAATCAGCAAAGTTATACCTTAGGCATAATATTTTTCTAGAAAGTTTTATTAGCCATTTAGAATAAAACAATAGTTGATCTTTACAATCTAAGTAAAGCTGATGTGAGTTTATAGCAAATGGCAGAGAAAAAGAAAGGCAAGAAGGAGGAGGAGGAAAAAAGAAAGAACAAATGTAAAAAGAGCAAAGACAGTAAAGACATTGAAACGGCAATAAAAATCTCAACTTCCAAAAAAGCTTCTGTCCCAGATGATTTTGCAGGTAATTTTGATCAAACTTTCATGGAAAATGTAGTTTTATTTTGTAAAAGTTCAGAAAAAGAAAGCAAGAGTAAACACTGTCTAGCTCATTTTGTCAAACTATTGTAAACTTACACAATGAGATAAAACAATAAAAATAACAAAAATTACAGGTTAATTTTACTAATGAACACAGATGAAAAAATCCTTTAAATTATACTAAGTGAATCCTTCAGTATTTAAAAATTAATAAAGTAAGTAGGAATTAAAGTAGCAACATAAATTGTATCAATATTCCTCAACACAATAACAACTAAGAAAATTATATAATTATCTCAATGCATTGAAAATATTGATAAAATGTAATTATCATTACAACTTTTCAAAAACCAAGAGTAAAAAAGGACTTTCTTAACTTGATAAGATACAAAGAACCTACAGCAGACACTGTACTTAATGATGAAGCATCATACTTAACTCTGTTCAAGATCTGAAACAAGACAGAGTTGCTCACTATCACCACTGTTCTTCAGCAAAGTAGGTCTTGGGCAATACTGTTAAGAAAAGAAATAAGAAGTAACAGATATTAGCATCAAAAGGGGGATATTAAACTTTCATTGTATACAAACTACTGAATTATCTGCCTTAGAACCCCAAAAGTTTCAACAATTATTGAAGTGGTAAGAGAGTTCAGCAAGAATTAAAAACAAAACACAACTCAAAAAGTCAATAAAATTTACCTATCTCAGTAGAAATTATATAACAGGATTATACATCTATTCCCTTTATTATATAGTGTGGCAGTGCTATCCTCCAGCCTCTACTTTAGGCAGAGTATACTTCCTTCCAAAGTGATACTGACCTTGGCCATCTGACTTGTTTTGACCAATGTCTTGCTAGTGAACTGAAGGAGAACAGAAGCTTTAAACTTGCATGAATGGTTTGGTTTTGTCCTCTTGCATTTCTGCTAGTTATCAAGAGAAGAATATTCCTTGGGTAGCCAGTGTTCCAGGAGAATGAAGAGATGTATAGAGCAAACCTGCATATAATTGTAGCTTAGAGCCAAGCCTAGGTGATTTTAGCCAAGTACTGTAGAACCTTAACCCCCCTATAGACGTTGATAGAAAATAGACATGCTTAGTTTTGTAAGCCACTGAGTTTTAGACTGGTTTATTATACTGCATTACTGTGGCAATAGCTAACTAATAAAACCAGTGATATGTAAGTTGAAGCATAACCAAAAATAAAACCAAAATGTTTATTATACTGAGTCACTGAGCTTGAGATTCTTTATTGCTTATTGTTATTGTGGTAGTAGCTAATTAAGATGGCCAGTAATAACAAATTGAAAATATAATTAAAAATGAGATTCTCACCACAATAGCAGCCAAAGACTATGTTTCTAGACATAAAATGTAAGGATACAAAATATCTAAACATAACCTAATGAAGACTACAGAAAACTCTATCATGTAATTAACTCTATCATGTAAAACTAACTCTATCATGCATCACAGAAGGTAATAATAAGTGAAGGAAGTTCCATTAACTTACATTAAAAAATACATGGCTATGTTTTATAAGACTACAGCTAAATAAAATAGTTTATATTCATCATGTAAAAATGGGAGTCTATGGGTGGAAGGCAGCAAATGGGTGTGGGAAAAGGAGACAATGGACAGTTAATTAGTGGTGAAAGTCATCAACCAAGAAGCGTGTTGTCTCAGGCCTCTATACTTAAGGTCCAGAAAAGAAACAGTGGAATGAAAAGCATCTCTTATAGAGTGCTCAGACAATATTGAACACTGAGAAGAAGCTATCGATGTCTAATGTATATACACAAAACAATACAGTACATATTTCCAAAGTGAAAGGGAAATTAATACTTCTTTTTGATCAATTAAATGTTTTCTAAAGCAGAGACTAGTAACAAAGGAAAGAGACTTAAAACTCCTAATTCTCTTCCTATATATGATTATTTGTTGCTGGCTTTTCAGACACCTGGCTCTCTCCAAGTAAGAAGCATCAATCATTTTGACATATGTGATATGAGTGATCATCATCATAATCAGTTGAATGCATATGAATGCTCTTTGATGATTGCAGGGCCTACTTTACACCCCGTGTGGGATTGTGTGATTCATAAACACCCGATGAACCTACTTAGAGGGAAAAAAATTGTGATATTTTCTTCAAAGTTGAAGAGAGATGAAAAGTCAGGCAGTTCAGAAGAAGTTTTGGACAATTTCCTTATAATTCAGTTTCCCAGTGTTTGTTCATTCCAGCCTGAACCATGGGGTGATGTAGGAATGCCTCTCTGGGCTTTGAAGATAGAGTGGCTCCCTGCAGCAGAAGTGCACTGAGAACCAGGGTTGGGGTGAATTGTGGAACTCTGGTCACCTTGTTTCCACCTTTCCCAGAGAACCTCCTCACACCTATAAGAGATGTTTTCTCCCTTAAAAGTTATATATTAACAATAGGTGCAATGTAATGTGTGCACTCTGTGCAGCCTAGTGCTAGTTACTCTGCTAGTAGTGAATCTCCTCATAATAATCCTGTGTTTTTTCCAGATGGAGAAACTGGGGCTCAGATAAGTTAAATAATTTATTCAAGGCCATTCAATTAATTAGGAACTGAAGTCTGCCTAGTTCCAAAGACCCTGTTCCTTTAGCTAGAGGGTTCTGCCTCGGACCACATAATTCGTATATGGCAGAACCTTGATTTAAAGTGAGGTCTTGACTCCACCATTTTGGTTTTCACCACTCAATAAAGAGTTATTCAGTGAATAAGTGAATGGATAGATGAAGTAATCAGTCAATCAGTGTGGTTTTTAAAATGGGATATACTTGAGGAATGAATGTTAAGAAATATGTTATGAATGCCATACATCTTTATTAGATTTGAGTAAAAGCAGGTACTCTTGCCAGGGATTAAAGGCAGTATTGATTCCTAGCTGATTCAAATCATGCTATGAGCTGAATGTTTCCATCCCCCTAAAATTCATGTGTTGAAGCCTAAATCTCCAATGGAATGGTATTGAGGTAGGAGAATATAGGGAATTGGGGTGACCAAGGGTTGGGTGATGAGTAGGGGAACAGCAGGTGCAGCCATTTTGTATAGGCAGAAGAGGCTCAAGTGTAGCATGCAGGCTACATCCTTGCTCCCAAGATAGCAAGGCACTTCAGCCTCTGATCGACTGCACCAGGTCTCCACTTCAGCCTCTGATTGGTCTCATGGCAGTCCACCATAGGGTGTGGCCAATTGGAGGCTTCTGGGAGGCACCAAAGGGTGTTGCTTGGCCCTTTATAGCTCAATAAAAACAATAATTGAAGAGGCCTTTGAGCCACTTGCTTGCTCTTGAGCCACCCATTCCCACTCTGTGAATTGTCTTCAATAAATCTGTGATTTCGTTACCCAGTTCTTCTGTTGCTTTGTCTTTTGTTGCTTTGTTCCTTTGTAACTTTGTTTGTGTGTTTTGTTCAATTCTTTATTCAACAGGCCAAGAACATGGAAAACTATCTGGTAACAGTATTTGGAGGTGTGCTTTTAGGAGATAATTAGAGTTAAATGAAGTCATGAGGATGGAGCTTGACCATCTGACTCACACCATGATGGGGTGAGTACCTTTGTAAAGTGAGAACTTGATTTCTCTCTCTCTACCATATGAGGATATTGTAACAAGGAACCATCTGCAAACTAGGAAGAGGGCTCTTACCAGAACCAGACCATGCTGGCACTTGATCTCAGACATCTCAGACTCCAAAACTATAAAGATCAAATTTATATTGTTTAAGCCATTAAGCTTATGGTGTTTTTGATATAGTAGCTGAGATGGTTTGAATGTATCCCCACCCAAATATCACTTTGAATTGTAGCTCCCATAATCCCCACATGTTGTGAGAGGGACCCAGTGGGAGGCAATTTAATCATGGGAGCATTTACCCTCATGCTGTTCTCATGATAGTGGGTGAGTTATCACAAGATCTGGTGATTTTATAAGATTCTTTTCCCCCTCTTGCTTGGCGCTTCTCATTGCTCCCACCATGTGAAGAAGGACGTGTTTGCTTCACCTTCCGCCATGACTGTAAGTTACTTGAGGCCTCCCCCACCATGCTGAACTGTAAGTCAGTTAAACCTTTTTACTTTATAAATTACCCAGTCTTGAGTATGTCTTTATTATCAGTGTGAGAACAAACTAATACAGTAAATTGGTAACAGGAGTGGGATTCTTCTATTAAGATAACCAAAAATGTGGAGCTTACTTTGTAACTGGGTGACAGGAAGAAGCTGGAGCAGTTTGGAGGGCTCCGAAGAAGAAAGGAAGATGTAGTAGAAAAGTTTAGAGTTTCCTAGAGACTTGTTGAATGGTTTTGACCAAAATGCTGATAGTGATATGGACAAAAAAGTCCAGGCTGTGGTAGTCTCAGATGGAGATGAGCAAGTTATCAGGAACTGAAGCAAAGGTGATTCTTGCTATGCTTTAGCAAAGATACTGGTGGCATTTTGCGTCTGCCCTACAGATATGTGGAACTTTGAACTCAAAAGGGATGATTTAGGGTATTTGGAGAAAAATATATTTAAGCAGCAAAGTGTTGAAGATGTGAGTTGGGTGCTCTTAAAAACATTTCATTTTATTCATTCACAAATACGTGGTTTAGAATTGGAACAAAGGGGAAGTAGAGGATAAAAATTCATAAAATTTGGAGCCTGACAATGCAATAGAAAAGTCCATTTTCTGTGGAGAAATTCAAGCCAGCTGTAGAAATTTGTATACGTAACAAGAAGCCAAATGCTAGTCACCAAGACAATAAGGAAAATGTCTCCAGGGCATGTCAGAGATCTTCTTGGCAGCCCCTCCCATCACAGGCCCAGAGGCCTAGGAGGAAAAAATGGTTTTGTGGGCCAGACCCAGGGTCTTACTGCTTTGTGCACTCTTGGAAATTGGTTCACTGTATCCCAGCTGTGGCTAAAAGGTGCAGTGTACAGTTCAGGCTGTTGCTTCAGAGGGTGCAAGCCACAAGACTTGGTGGCTTTCATGTGGTGTTCTGAGCCTGCAGGAGCACAGAAATAAAAAACTGAGGTTTGGAAACTTCCACCTAGATTTCAGAGAATGTATGGAAATGCCTGCATGTCCAGGCAGAATTTTGCTGCAGGAGTAGGGCCCTCTTGGAGAACCTTTGCTAGAGCTGTATGAAAGGAAAATGTGGGGTGGGAGCCCCCACACAGAGGCCCTACTGGGGCACTGCCTTGTGGAGCTGTGAGAAGAGGGCCACCATCATCCAGACCGTAGAATGATAGATCCACTGATAGCTTGCACCGTGCACCTGGAAAAGCCACAGACACTCAGTGCCAACCCATGAATGCAGTTAGAAAGGGGCTGTATACTGCAAAGCTGCCCAAAACCATGGAAGCCCAGCTCTTGTATCTGCATGACCTGGATAGGAGACATAGAGTCAAAAGAGAACATTTTGGAGCTTTAAAATGTTACTTCCCCCCTGGATTTTGGACTTGCATGGGGCCTGTAGCCCCTTTGTTTTGTCCAGTTTCTCCAATCTGGAATAGGTGTATTTACCCAATGCCAGTTCCCCATTGTATCTAAGAAGTAGCTAACTTGCTTTTGATTTTACAGGCTCACAGGCAGAAAGGACCTGCCTTGTCTCAGATGAGATTTTAGACTGTGGACATTTGTGTTAATGCTGAAGTGAGTTAAGACTTCAGGGGACTGTCAGGAAGGCATGATTAGTTTTGACATGTGAGGACATGAGATTTGGGAAAGGCCGGGGCAGGCCCTTTCATTTTGGCTGTGGTCTTCACCCAGATCTCATCTTGAATTGTAGTTTCATAATTCCCACATGTAGTGAGAGAGATCTGGTAGGAGGTAATTTTACCATGGGAGCAGTTACACACATGCTGTTCTAGTGATAGTGAAATGAGTTCTCATGAGGTCTGATGGTTTATAAGGTTCTTTTCCCTTCTTGCTTGGCACTCTCCTTGCTGCCACCATATGAAAAAGGACGTTTTCTTCCACTTTCACCATGATTGTAAGTTATCTGAGACCTCCCCAGCCATACTGATCTGTGAGTGAATTAAACCTCTTTCCTTTAACTCAGTCTTGAGTATGTCTTTATTAGCAGCATGAAAACAGAGTAATACAGTAGCCATAAGTGACTAAAAACAGAGACTGAAATCTGTAGGGAAGGGATAGGGTAGGATCCAAGGCAGGGATTGAAAGCCAGATGCTGGAGTCAGGCTACAACATAATCCTATCACACAGATACACTATGCTAGGAAATAATAGTACCTATTTCACTGCATTTTGTGAGTATTAAATGAGATAATACAGGTAAAGTACTTGCAACAGTGCTGTATATATAGTAAGCACTATAAAAAATAATAGTTATAATAATTATTATTAATGATAATATTGTCTAAGTTCCTGTTTTTAAAGAACCAAGCAGTAGGAGTCCGGGGGGTAAAACAACTCATGGTGTTTCCTGAATGACAGTGGTGTCATATAAATGAAGATATAAAAAGCAGAATTATATCACATCCAAAAATGTATATTTTCCTAAAATTTAATAGGTACACTAAAGATCTGTCTCCACAAAGCTAGTTTAAAAATAGTCAATGAAAACCTAAAGTGTTTCTCTATTATTTAAATTCAAACCTCTTCATAGAGCAAGAAAGGTATAGCTGTGTGCAGTAACTGTGGGGACATTGGGTCTTCATGACAGTCCTTTCTAAGCTTTTTTTCCACACTACATTTTTGTGACCTGAAAAATGTCACTTGATGCCATTTTCTCAATCAAATCGGCTGCCAAACTGGATAAAATCAGCTCCTTACGGAAACCCAGATGCTACCTGAAACCTAAACTGTGCTCAGAGAGGACATCTCCCCTCCTCTGCAATCAAAGAAATAGCAGTTCATATCTTAATTGCTGCTATCTGGCAGAAAAAGCATACACCTGTTGACAGATTGGCTCAAAACAATTTTAAAAGGAAATTTCAAAAGTAAAACAAGATTATTCTCAGGTCAGCACCACATCAAACCGCCTACTGAAAAGAAAGGCCAGTGCCCTGATTTGATAGGATGCTTTTTGACTGAGCACAGGTGTAAGCCCCTATTGCTCCCTACTGACGTGTGGTCATCACCTACTCAAACGATATCAGAACAGGAAATCCTGCAGAGACCTGCCAGAAATCATCTCACTGTGACAATAGTTCCAGTTTTTGAATAATGCCTGGATAATGTATTTATAAAAGATGTTGGAGATTTTCAACCTTGGCAAATGATGCATGTTTATAAATCCATTCTTAAGCAGACACATATTGTAAACAGGCAGGTCAGCTTAACAGGGATATCCTGTACCATGTCTTTAATAAATATGCAATTACAGAATAAGGCTTGATGGCTTTTCTAGATAAACTTTTGTTGCAACCATCTTTAAATTCTATAGCTCAGGTTTGCATGTTGCAGCTTCTTCTGATCACAAGAGTATTAGAATATTCTTTGATTCCAACCCCAAGCATTTATCTCATTCTGCTTTTTCTTGCTTTTCCCAATGTCTAATTTGGCCAGCTCTATCTACATGTGTTCAGCTTTGCAATGATTTGTTTCATATGTTCCTTCTGCTTCTTTCAATTTGGCATTTGCTCCTATCATTCCCATATGTCAACAGGTTACTTTGAATTCAGCTGTCTTGTATAGGCCCACCAAGATAACCATGATTTTCAAACTGGAAAAAATGATTGTAGAAAAATAACCTCAATATTTTAATGAGCTAGTTATTTTTCTAAAACTCATTTTTAGTGAATTCTTAATTCCTGCACAAATTACTTGTGAGAAACTTCTCTCTTTCTGTAGGCCCTAATTGTATCAGCTCCTTCTGTTTCTCAGATGAATCTTCTGTTTTCTTTTTCTTCAACCTCAAGTCTTTCCTGAAGAGTGATAATACTGAGTGCTTCGTAAACACCATCAGCCCAAAGCAGAAGTGTATACTAGACAGAACTCTTTATCACCAAATTAGATAGATCAGCTTTTTGACACTACTTTTTTTTACATTTATGGATTCCAGTGCAAAGTGCACTTATTCATATTCTTCCTTTTATTAAGGACAATTGTTAGAGACCCTTCCTTTTTATTAAGGTTCAATTATTTGAACAAAGGGCTTTAATATGCCCTTTCTTTAAAAAAAGATATATTGTTATTTTATTTTTGAAAAAGACACATCATTTAAATATAAAAATATATTCATTTTACCAAAGTTTCCTGGAAAAATGATGAGTGATCTTCAAAAGAGAGTTCCCATAAAAGACATAAAGCTAGCACCTTGTTGGTGCTCATAAAATGATGCAATGAATTTGTTTGCCTCACACAAAGTACCAAAGCAGTGCCAACACCTAATAAGAACATTTGGGTGAAAAGTGAAAAAGTTAAATATGACAATGCTTCATTAGTTGATACTCAGTACAAATGCTCCCCAAATTACAATGGGCGTTATGTTCAAATAAACCCATTGGAAGTTGAAAATATCATAAGTCAGAAGGCTGTTTTTTACTTAGAACATTTTGAAGTTACCATTGGCTTATCTGGATAAAGCCCTATTTTAAGTCAAGGAGCAACTAAATGTGTATCACTTTTGCACCATCATAAAATGGAAAAATCATAAATAGAACCATGGTAAGTTGGGGACCATCAGTCATCATATTTCAGAAAAAATTTTCTCTTTTAACTAACCATTTCATTATTCAAGCATCCGTATAGGTAAGTTTATAAAACATTTGGTATAAAACACTTTCTAAATACTTTTGTTCCTGTCTTAGTCCATTTGTGTTGTTATAAAGAAATATGTGAGGCTGGGTAATTTATAAAGAAAAGAGGTTTATTTGTCTCATGATTCTGCAAGCTATACAAGAAGCATGGTGCCAGCATCTGCTTCTGGGGAGGGCTTCAGGCTGCTTCCATTCATGATAAAAGGCAGATGGGAGCCAGCCTGTGCGGAGGTCGCGTGGTAAGAGAGTGTTAGGTAGGGAGTTGCTCAGCTTTTAAACAATCAGCTATCATGGGAACTAATAGAGGGAGAACTCATGCATTACTGCAGCATTAACCGCAGGGATGACAGCAAGCTATTCATGAAAAATCTGCCCCCATGGCCCAAACACCTCCCACGAGGCCCCACCTCCAACACTGGAGGTCAAATTCAACATGAGATTTGGAGAGGACAAATATCCAACCTGTATCTTTTCCCCTAACAGTTCCCCTGACAAGGTCTCTTATTTCCATTTGACAGATGCAATTAAAGCCGATAGAAAGAGTTAGGTTTGATTTCCTCATATGCAAGACTAAGGAACAGTACAGCTGTAGCCTGGTTTGTCACTGCAGCATTCCAACTTAATTGCAGGATTACAGACAATGAGTATTTTATACAGCGTTGTTTCATTGCTTTTTTAAAACAGGGACATTGGCAGTGCTCTCCTTAGCAAACTTGTAGTTTTTCTTCCATGATCAGGGAAGCTTTGCAATCATTTGGATTCCAACATGTTAGCTGGTTAGCTCTTTGACAGCAGACCAACACTGCCTTTGAGTTTTCTGTGTTGCTTGTGAATAGTTACTGAAACTGACCTGCTTTTTAATGTAAACATTATGCAGACTGCAGCCAGACAATGGAAAGTCTGTTTGCAACCTGACCAGGGCTGGATGCAATCTTTCCCAGTGGGTATCTATCTTTTCAGGTGCCGCTGAAGAATTCACCGTAGAATTTTTATTTTTCAACTGTTTGTTAAAATCACATACCAAGTCAAATTTAATTAGTTATATTCATCCAGCAGGTGGTAGGTACAGTATTCTATAATAAAGTATCAGTTCCTTTACTTAATTGAGTAATGCATTTCATATGACTTCTTTTACAAATTTCAAAATTGATTTTCTTCAAACAGGCCTGCACATTATTTGGACGCAGGCCCAAACAGGTTAAAATTGATTTAATACTTTCCCCCGAAAGAACATGATGTAAATGAAAGCGAGTCAGCACTGAGTGGCTTATTTCAATGTCTGCTTCTACGTAAATTACATCTGCATCTGGAAGAAAGACGTGGGAGTAAACTTAAATTATGTAGAAAGAAGTTTCTTAAACTTTGAATGCAGCATGATATGGTTGTATTTAAGTAAATTCAGTTGTTTCGCACGGGAAGAACTTGATGTCCATTATCAGTTTGCGGAAACCACGTCTTTGATTACATTGACTAGATTCCTCAAACATATATAGATTTTTTTTTTTCCAGAAGCATCAATTATCTTTAACATTAGAATGGGGGTGGGGTGGTGATCTCTACCTTTACATACTAGTTGGATAAGTATCTTTAGCACCCAAACACAATTTTTGGATAACATGGGACAAAATGGAATATTGCAGCCTTGGTAAATCTTCAGTTACTGCTTCTCTTCCCACCTAAGAATCAGAATGGATTTTACTTCTCCCTTAAACATTGTGTCATTGCTTCAGATATTTGCCCCCTTTTTCCTCTGGTGGAATTTGGAATTGATAAATTTCCCTAGCTTGTATCAACAACCCATTAAAGGGTACAAACTGATTGAATGCCAGAAGTGGAAGAGATTTTGTCCATCTTTTATTCTAGAGCTGACACATATTCTACACATATACTGCAGTTACTCCACTCCAGTGCTTATTGTATATGGTAGTAACTGATCACGGTACACATGGCTTCTCAGTCTTCTTTGACAAAGCCCTCTTGTGATGAACTGAAACCTATTTGCCATCTTCTTCTAGTCTAATCATTTTATTATGCTGATAAGAAAGTTAAGGCTCAAAGACTTCTAGTAAAATACTTTAACTCAATCATAGAAGTAGCTACTGTCCAGGATAAGACTAATTATTTGAACTCCTAGCCAGATATTCTTCCTGCCACATAATGTTACCTTCTGTGTAAGAAAATTCTATGGTATAGACTATCTAGGAGGGAAAAAAAAACCCAAACAACTTTCCTCTACTTAGATGCAGTGGCTGAAGTCTGTGAAGTAAACTGACAAAAGACAAATTGACAGGAGAAAATGTACAATTTTAATTGATGTTAATATTTTTGTGTGCATGGGAGGAGCTTCACAAGAAAAAAGTGAAAACTCAAAGAAGCAATTAGACTTGGGGGCTTATGTACCATTTCATCAAAGGATGCTAAGTTGTGGAGGAATGTCTAGACGAAGGAAAGGGGATTTGGGCTTCTGCATGGGATAAATTGTGGGAAAGTGACTGGGAAATATATGGAGGAAACCGATGGAAGTTAAGACTTATTCGATAGGATTTGTTTATGCTAATTCATGCTCATATGACTTCCAATTCCTGTGATAAAATTTGGTCTCCTCTTCCTGGTATAGAGAGGTACCTTCTTTGAAGGCAAATGTTATGCACATAATGGGAGGGCTGAGAACTTTTCCTGAGTCTTATGTTTCCTCAATTGTCTCCAGCTCAAAATAATTCTTAAGCGAAAGTGCCATATTTTGGGATGGCATATTCTGATCCCCTTCTAACTATAGAGGGTAAGAATATGTAACAACTATGGTTTCACGTTGTTCATCTAATTTAATGAATGGAAGGCAAGGCACTAAGCAGTCTTTCTGGCATTCACCAGCTCCTACCCCCACTTTAATATCTGAGTGTTCTTTCCAGGCCTTACCACTTGAGGTTTCTACATGATAGCTTCACAAATCTTCTTTAAATTATCTAATATTTTAGAACTTCTTTTAGTTATAAACAGAAAATATCCTATTTGTCTGAGCCTTAGGCATATCTCTTATGGACAAGTACACTGAAGTTCTACTATCAGGTGGTTCCCTTACTCTCATCTTCCTGGATTAGAATGTGCTACCCTTGCTGGTCTCTGAGAAACCCTAGTGAAGTAGAAAAAATATGCCTTTAAAGAGAGAAAGATTTTGAATCTAGTCCTTGCTCTGCTAGTTATTACTAGCAAGACCTTAAAGAAAGCCATTATACTAAGTTTCAGTGCATATAAGTCACCCAGGACAGAATTAAGGCTCAATAAATGGTAGTAGTTTTAATAATAATAATGATTACTGGTGGTGTACTCCTCTGTTTAATATAGCTTCCTTCAAAAGAACCTTGCTAATTCTCTATAGATTCTTCTTTCTTCTTCTTTCCCCCCTTCTCCCTTAAAAACACTTTAGACACACTCATACTTAAATATCTGCAATATTCACTTACTTGAAAAAGACATCAAGTCCTGGTTTAATGAGACTTAGTGACTTCATTACATGCTTAAGATAAACAGATAAACATTCAGAAATATTTTCCTCTAGGCATTAGTCTCTAACAAGACAAAATATCACCTGGTATCTAAACAAGACCTCTGTGATAGTGCTTAACATTGCCGTTTACCTATATCTCATCCCTCTAAACAAAAACTCCTTTGGGTAAGGGCTGGTGTCTAGTTTAGACTGTCTTGTATCCTTAGTGCTTGGCTCACAGTAGGCTATTATTTCCAAATGGACAAGTAAATTAACATTATCTGGATGTAAGACAGGTAAAAATAAGGGATCTATTCCCCAGTCATTATAATTTGTGCATAATAAATATTTAAAATAATTGAGACAAAGAAATGGAAATTACTTAGTTTAACCATGATTAATTTGAAGCTCTTTAACCCTTTTCCATTTGAAACACAAATATCTGATATAACATGTTCCCATTTGGATACTGTCTTTGTTTCGTGTTGTTATAACAGAATACTACAAACTGGGTAACTTATAAAGAAAAGAAATTTGTTTCTTATAACTCTGGAGGCTGGGAAGTCCAAGACTGAGGGGGGGGCCTGCATCTGGTGAGGGCCTTCTTGCTGTATCTTCCCATGGCAGAAGGGCATGAAAGCAAAAGAGCAAGTCAACACAAGTCGGGTCTAACTTGCTTTTATAACAACCCCATTCTAACAACAATTAACTCACTCCTGCAATAACAACATGAATTCATTTATAAGCACAGAGCCCTCATGACCTAGACATCTTTTATTAGATCCCCCTTCCCAACACTTTTGCACTGGAGATTAAGTTACCAACACATGAACTTTGGGGGACACATTAAAGCCATAGCAGATGCATTTACACAGAAAGATTCATTTTCCTTTTTAAGTGAAAAGCTAAAGTATTGGATGATTCATATTTCTGGAAAATTTCTATAGACATTTTCATCTCTGAATAAGCATTCATCTTTAAAAGTATGTTTTTAATGAGAAGGAAGACTGGTTCATTTATTTTATAATGAACCAGATCATTTATTTTATAATGAACCAGACCTTTCTTGGCGAAAGATCTCCAGATTTTAAAAAATATCTATAGGGCCCACTCTAGGCAAACACATGTCATAGGGAAAATTTGTCTGTACTTTTCTACACATAGGACCAATCTCAGCAGCAAGAAAAGTAGATGGCATGATTGTACTGTGACTGAGGAGATCCCAGGGAGGGCTCCAGTGAACTTCCCTGTATAGTGAACTGGTAACAAATATGCCATTAGACCTTCATCATTTTGACAAGCCATTTATCTGCCTGTTACAATGCAGGCAGCTCTGTTCAGGGAGGCAAATATTTATTATGTTCTTTCCCAGGAAACAATGTTTTTGTTGAGGGAGAGTTAAAAAGCATGTCAGAGTGAGAGAAGATACTTCATGTGTGTGTGTGTATTTTTGTGTGTGTATATATATAGTCTATATATGTACAACATAATATATATATTCAATAAGTGACTTCCTGTCCTAAAAATAAGGAAAATGTAAACAGTCCCAAAGATAAATAGACAAATTACTTGAATAGACATTTACAATTCAGGCTGCTTTGGTCACGCCTCGCACAGTTTCATAGAAAACCCTAAAAATAATTAAACTTATTTTCAAGTAAATAACTGAGGCCCAGAACACATTTCAAGAATAATTATATAAATACAAAAACATCCAGCACTCAAAGTTTAAAGTTAAAATTCACACTGTCTTTCAATTAAAAATGACCATGTGCAAAGAAGCAGAAAAATATAATCCAAAATAAAGAGAAAAATCAATCAATAAAAGCAGATTGGAAAATTACTCAGATCATAATAAAATTACAACATTAAAATCAATATTACAACTATATTTTCTATATTTTAAAAGGTAAAAGAAAACATGAACATGGTAAAGAAGAACATGAAAGATATCATAAAAATGAACAACCTGGAAATTCTAAACTTCTAGAGCTAAAATATAAAATTTCTAGTAGGAAAAATAAACCTGATGGGATTCATGGCAGATTAGATGTTGCAGAAGAAACAATTAGTAAGCTCAGAGACATAACAATAAACGATTCAAAATAAAACACAGAAGTATGAATTTTAAAAGAGTATCAGTAAGCTGCGGCGGAAGTTCAAACAGTTTAACACACATGTAACTGAAGTTTCTGAAGGGAAGGAGAGAGGAGGAAGCCAGAAAAATACATATAGTTAAAGAAATAATGGCGCCGAGTGTTCCAAATTGATTAATAATAAACCTATAGTTTCAGGAAGTACAACAAACCCCAATACAAGAAATAAGAAGAAATCACCAAGACTCACAATCAAATGGCTTTAAATCAGTGACAAATTTAAAACTCTTAAAAATAGCTAGAGGGGGCTAAAATAAAAATAAATTAAAGAAAATTATATACGTAAGAGCAAAGGTATCAGTGGTTATGTTTGTCACAACTCATAAGATTGTACATTTTAAATATGTACCTTAATAAAGCTGTTAAAAACTCCACAATAAAATACTACTGCACAGACACTAAAAGGGATAAAGTTACAAAGCAGACAGTTCTAGGTATTGGACACACTTTTATGAGAGCATAAACCAACAAGCCACTTTGAAAAATTCTTTGACAGTATCTCCTAAAGCTGAACAAGTGCATACACCATGAAACAGCAATTATACACCTAGCAGATAGCCAGGAGAAATATTTACATGTGTTTACCAAATTAAATGCACAGGTAGCATTATTAATAGCCCACCTGGAAAACATCTCAATATCCAACAAGAATAAAATGGGTAAGTAAAGCATGGCATATCCATACTGTGGACAACTACACACAACTGAGCAGGTGAAGCTACTACTTAAACTAATCACCTGGATAAATCTCAGAGATAATGTTTAGCAGTCACAAACCAGTATATATCATATGGGTCCATCTATACAAGGTTCAAAAGTAATTTGGGTGCTTGAAGTCATGGTGATTGGATACCCTTTGTGGGAGTGACAGGGGCTGGCCTTTATGAGCCAGCAGGGGTTTCGAAAACATTACATTTCTTGACGTGGGTGCTGGTAACACAGGTGTGTTCAGTTTGCAACCATTCTTCAAGTTGTACACTTTGCATGCTTTCCTGTATGTATGTTATACTTCAATGTACTTTAAAATTTATAGCTTTGGCTAAAAAACATAAGAAACAGAGCTGCAAACCAAACAGATACACATTAAAAATAAAGTTTTTGCTTATGCTGGGGAGAGGAAAGGAGAGTGGGGAAAGGAGATAAAAGGGAACAAAGAGAGAGACTGACTTGACTAGAGCTGATCTCCTTGTGTAAAATAATTATGCATATTTATAGAACGCATTATTGAGTTTGATGTTGTATGTACCAGACATTCTTAGTTTTTCAGGCCCGAATCTATTCTTACCTAAACTTCTACTCCTGCTACACTTCTCTCATCCAACCCTTTTATTAACTGCCCCACAACCACCATTAACAACAACAAAAAAACTCAACATTAATTGACTGGTGATAAAATTAGGTAATAGATAGAGTCTACACATCTTTTAAAGACATGCTGTAAATTCTCCTCCCAAGGTAGCAGCATCCCTAGCATTTCCATGAATTTAATTATATAATTTGTCCTCAAAACCCATACTTTCATGCCCTATTTTTATAAAATGTTTGAGCTGCACAATAGGCCTCTCAACTTAGTATTTCATTTAATAAGCAGTCCACGAATTATGTAGGAAATCCTAAAGAACCTTCCACATTCCTGAAAAAAGTTTAACTGTGAGCCACATAAAATCCATAGAATCCACAATGAGAAAAAGAGCTCTTGAATCCAAAATCTAAATAAATATTTTCTAATGAGGAGAATGAAAATATTTATAACCACCTAAGTTTCTAGAATACTCTGAAATGTTCAAATGTGGAGGGTCCTGTTTTAATTTCTACTCTATTCTTTCCTTTCCATACCCTTCACCTTTAAAAAATATTATCAATTATCAACTGGGACAGTGAACAAGAACTAGAGTAAAATACTGATCAAAATTTTTATGTATAGAAATTCAGTTATGGGCCAGGCACAGTGGCTCACACCTGTAATCCCAGCACTTGGGGAGACCAAGGCGGGTGAATCACTTGAGGTCAGGAGTTTTAGACCAGCCTGGCCAACATGGTGAAACACTGTCTCTACTAAAAACACAAAAATTACCCAGGTGTCATGACAGGCGCCTGTAATCTCAGCTACTTGGGAGGCTGAGGCAGGAGAATCGCTTGAACCCAGGAGGGGGAGGTTATCGAGACTGCACAGCTGAATTCCAGCCTGGGTGACAGAGTGAGACTCCATCTCAGAAACGAAAATAAAAGGAGAAATTCCGCTGTGAATTTTTTTTTATTATGAGTATCATATAGTTTAAAAAGCTTAAAAGAAGAAACTATTTTATCAAAGTTTGAAACAATGAGAAAAGACTCATATATTCTGACATAATCAGATTATGTATTACAACATGTTTAATCCTCTAAAGCAAGGCAAAAAGTAACAGTAAAGAAAGATGTTTGCACAGAATTCCATGGGAAATTTAGCTTCCTAAGCAACAGGTTTTTATAATAGAGAGTCATTATAAAATTACCACCATGTTCACTACCAGGTATGTAATACATATTCAACATTATAAAATCAGTTTAAATGTGGGTGCTATTAAGTTCCAGTCCAGAAAATGTAGATGTCTCTACCTTTAAATCTAACCCCCCTGTATAGATGTCCACCATTCAGTCTGGCTGCAGGTGTCAAATGAAAACATTTTAAATGTGTTCAAATGAAAGATTACCTAGTGGTAAATGAGTTGATTTTGTCCCTATTCTTTGTCATTGATAATTAAAAACTAAACATCTTGGAAGATGATACTTTTAAAATGACTTCCTTACACCCACTCAGAACACCTATTAATTCAGCTCAGGACACTTCTTGATTTTATGAACTTCAAATTGCAGCAGTAAAGATGTACAAACAGAATAAACCTATGCTTTATGCGGTGTTTAGCAACCACAATTGTTCTCTCCTGGCATTTACTTCCTCTCTTATGTATCTTCTAATCCTCGATGTGCACATTGAAAATGTCAACAAGTTTTCTAAAGTTAATCATGTCTTCATATTTGAATTAGATAAATCTTGTTTATTTTCCTGAATCACACATAATTCATGAAATTCTAAACTTCTCAAAGTTTCTCAAGTTCATATTAAGTAAGTAGAAATGTAACAAAAACACATAAACTCAACCTACTTGAAATAACTTTCTCTTTTGTGAGAAAGGTTTTCTGGCAGACTAGGAAGAATTCTTCAAAGCAGCATGCTTTCCCACATACAGCAGAATTATCATACTTTGGTTAGGTTGTTCTTTGGTTGGAGTGTTATAACTTATGAAAGAATTAAGAGCTCTCAAAGAACAGTAAGAAGAAAGCCCGCTAGTGAAGAAAGATCAATACATATGGACACTCTCCCATCAAGACAGTCTGAGAAAGGAAGATAGAAAAACAAACTTAGGCTCTAACCACCATCAACCTTTCTTTGCACACTTCGATCTGTCCAATGCATCAAAGCAAAGGAATATGTTCGTCTTGCCTTACTTCTGAAGTTATGAAGGTAGTCTGCTTTTAAGCTAATATTTAAGGGTGGATGCTAATTTACTCCCTATCTAAAGAATCTAATTTACATCCTGATTTTTTTATGTTCTAAAGATAGATAATTGTTTTCACCTTTTCCCTGTCTCAAGTCAGCTTTTTAATACCTTTTCTGTTTTACATAGATGATTTTGTTATTAAAAAATACTTTTCTAGGAAGTTTTCTATCCAAATGGCAAGTTAACATGCATAAAACATGTGTTACTATTAGAACTTAGAGAATTGTTTTATCTATATTTGACCTGCCATAAATTTTGTCAACATGTATTGACATGGGTGTAGACCATCCTAGACAAATGGTAGGTACCCTCTCTTTGGAGCAGAAGATTACAGATGACAGACACACACACACACGCACACACGCATACACGCATGCATGCATGCACACACATGCCTCCATTGAAAAAGTTAATCATAATTGTACAAAATTACTTTCCAGCATCAATTTCAATTCTCTGAAATTTTGAATTACCTATTCAACACTTTTCCTTTACAAACTGGTAATTAGGAAAAAGGGAATGTATATACAATGTGTCATACTTTCTATTTTTAACATTCATTGAAAAACACAGCCAAACTCATTAATTTAGATGAAAGGAAAATGTCTATGCTATTATTTTTGAAAGAACTCGAAACCTCCATTTAAATTCAAAAGACATAAGTGACATAAAATGAAGTTTCATTCATTAGATTTACATTTCTTTCTCCAATTTTATTGCATTGTTATCTATTTAGGACCATCTCTGAACTTTTTGTTTTTTTATTAATGACATGAAGCCATTTTTCATGGAATATAATTTTGAAAGAATGAGTAGCCTGTTTTCCTGAGATTTAATAGGAGCAGTTTTCACATGTTTTGTGTGCATTGTATCATAATATTAAGAGCATAAACTGTGGAGTGAAAATGTCAGAGTTTGAACCTCGTTTCTAATACTTAACAGCTATGTCATTTTGAGTAATATATTTAACGTCTCTGGCCTTCTATTTCCTTATGTGTAAAATGGATAAAATAATAATACCTACATCAAGGTACTTTTAAGAGGATTAAATGGGTTCATTTGTGTAAATCACATAAAAAAAGTCCTTAGCACATAGTAAGTTCTCAATAATTTTGAGTAATTTTTCTTTTTTAGATATTTATAAATATTTTCTTTTTTTTTAATTTTATTTTTTATTGCATTTTAGGTTTTGTGGTACATGTGAAGAACATGCAATATTGTTGCATAGGTACACACGTGGCAGTGTGATTTGTTGCCTTCCTCCCCTTCACCTATATCTGGCATTTCTCCCCATGCTATCACCCCCCAACTCCCCACCCGCCACTGTCCCTCCCCTATTTCCCCCCAACAGACCCCAGCGTATAGTGCTCCCCTCCCTGTATCCAGGTGTTCTCATTGTTCAACACTCGCCTATGAGTGAGAACATGCGGTGTTTGATTTTCTGTTCTTGTGTCAGTTTGCTGAGAATGATGGTTTCCAGGTTCATCCATGTCCCTACAAAGGACACGAATTCATCATTTCTTATGC
>CAUYQU010091826.1:0-42991 GCA_963574635.1 Cheracebus regulus
AACAAGCCCATTCAAAAGTGGGCAAAGGATATGAACAGACACTTTTCAAAAGAAGACATATATGAGGCCAACAAACATATGAAAAAATGCTCACCATTACTGGTCATTAGAGAAATGCAAATCAAAACCACATTGAGATACTATCTTATGCCAGTTAGAATGGTGATCATTAAAAAATCTGGAGACAACAGATGCTGGAGAGGATGTGGAGAAATAGGAACACTTTTACACTATTGGTGGTAGTGTAAATTAGTTCAACCTTTGTGGAAGACAGTGTGGCAATTCCTCAAGGACCTAGAAATAGAAATTCCATTTGACACAGCAACCCCGTTGCTGGGTATATATCCAAAGGATTATAAATTGTTCTGTTATAAAGACACATGCACATGTATGTTCATTGCAGCACTGTTTACAATAGCAAAGACCTGGAGACAACCCAAATGCCCATCGATGTTAGACTGGACAAGGAAAATGTGGTACATAATACACCATGGGATACTATGCAGCCATAAAAAATGATGAGTTAATGTCCTTTGTAGGGACACGGATGAATCTGGAAATCATCATTCTCAGCAAACTGACACAAGAACCGAAAATCAAACACCACATGTTCTCACTCATAGGTGGATGTTGAACAATGAGAACACATGGACAAAGGTAGGGGAGCATCACACACTAGAATCTGTTGGGGGACTGCAAGGGAGGGGAGTGGGGGGTAGGGAGGATGAGGAGGCATAACATGGGGAGAAATGCCAGATATATGTGATAGGGAATGGGGGCAGCAAACCACATTACCATGTATGTACCTATGCAACAATCCTGCATGATCTATATACATGTACCCCAGAACCTAAAGTACAATAAAAAATAAAAATAAAAATAAATAAATAAAATGGTTACATTCGTTTTAATTACCTTCTAGAATGTACCTTTCTACCAACTCTAATACTCTCTTTAAGACAGTTAATCTTCATTTTTTCTCAATTTAAATTATTTACAGTCTTCAGATATCTAAGTTTCTGAGGTTTTTTTTTAATTCTCTCTGCTCTTTTGAGGGACTTTACACCCCCTTACTTATAAGAGGCTTATAATAGAGTGATTTTTGTACCCTCTTATCTAAAAACAAGTATACTAGGAGCCAGGAATTTGGGGGACCATATTAGAATTCTGCCTACCATATTGGTTTCAAAAAATATTTATAGAATAGAAATAATAACACATAATGTGTTCTTTAGACAAAAAATCAGATTCATAGTTTTGCAATTAGAAACTACCTAAAACAGTCATCCAGACCAACCATTCAACCTATGCTGAAGATTTTCTACAAATCAAAGATCATTCACCCTCTGCTTCAACATTTATATTGATGATGAGGCTCAATCATTTGAACTGGGATATTTAAATTTTAAAACTCTAAAGTTAATAGAAAATGTTTTCAATCTGTATTTCTCTAACCCCATTTTAACTAGTTCTTTTCTCTGGAAAATTTTTAAATTAAAATAATCTTCTCTAATAAAAGTCCTTTAAACTTGAAAATTACCATGATTTTCTTTCTAAAGCAGATAATTTAAGTTTTCTCTTCTCCAGGCTAAAGATTGTAGTTCTCATATTACGCCATTCTCGACATCTTTCACTACCCTAATGGACAACTTGTGAGTTAACTCTCACTTGTTAAGAAGCCCCGTAAAACATTGTTTTTATACATTGACCAAGTAGTATTATATCAGAAATGTTAATTCAGAGTATTAAAGAGCATAGCTCAACATTAGGAAATCTATAACTGTAATATACAATATAAATGGGCTAAACAATAGGAATCACATCATCATTTCAATAGATACAAAATATATTTGGTAATTTTTTATTATTTTAATAAATAGAAAAAACAGAATAATTCATTTATATTTGTTGCAGAGTATCTTGTCCCAAAAAATGATTTAATGATAAAATATTATTTACTTTAATTTTACAAATTGCTTTTTTATTGAACAAAACATACATATCTCTCCATTTACTTTTAAAGTGGATCCTTTTAAATCAAGAACAAAATAAGGATATTGTCATTATATAGTGTTATTTGGAAAGTTCTGGGAAATTCAGTAATTGTTTAAGTATTGGAAAGTTACAAAGTAATTATTTTTGAAATCAATATTGTATATCTAAAAATTATTTTAAAACTGCTAAAATTTTTGAAACATAAAACATTTAAATGTAGGCATGTAATATAATTATGCCAAAAATTGTATTTTATACAATTTTTAAAACACAATGGAAAAAAGAAATGTTTCATTTGGTATGGTGAAAAATGAAATAATTAAAGAACATGCATATATGTTTGTATGTATATATATAACCAACCTAGCTTTAAAAAAAGACAAAATAAAATTAAGACATATATATTTATATGCATAGAGAGAGAGACAGAGAGAGAAAGGGAAACATGTAGATAAGTGTACTGTATTTCAGAAAATGGTGACAAAATGTTGCAAAAATGTCTAGTCTAGTTAATTTACAGAGTTAGGGGAATCCAATTAAAATTTCATCGGGATTTTCTTATGTTGTGGAACTTAGCCAAATGATTCCGAAATTTATTTTGAAAAATAAACAAATGAAAATATCAAGCAATAACTGCAAAACATCAACAGTGTGTAAGGGGAAAGCGAATTATGTATTACACAGAAACAATAATTAAAACTCCGTGATACTACTTCCCAAATGGATATATCTTTCAGTGAATTAGAAGAGAAAGATCAGAAATTGACTCAAAATATTTAGGAACCTCCTCTATTACAACTATACTCTTACAAACAATATTAGAGAATCATTTTAAATAAGGAATAAGAATACTGGTTAGCAACTAGAAAAAAAGACAAATTGAATCCACATCATTCTCTAAAAGTCAAAATAACTCCATATGGAATAAAAATGTAAATAAAGTCAAACCATAGTAAAATTAGCAGAATATAATTTGTATGTATCAGATCTGGGGAAAAAAAATGATTACTCTCTCCTCCTTACAGCAGAAGAAATCACGAGATAAGTAACCAGAGAACCCCTCCAAAAACATTACATGCAAGAAGATGCCCCTGGCAATATTAATTACAGAGATGAAATAATGAAACTAAAATATATCTGTGAGAAGAGGGTATTGTTAAGTAAATTATTATATTTCAGTATATTAGAACAGTATGCTGGTATTTATATATGATGACCATTAAGACTAGGTAAAATTATTGGAAATGTTTATGACATTATCTTAAGTGAGAACATGACAAAATATACATACCTTTGAAAACCATGTATACTCATTAGTAAGTTCTAGAGGCAATATCTTAAATCAGTTGATTGATAGCATGTATAGATTTGTCTGCGTGGAATCAGCCAAATGGTTTAATCTTTCAAGTCCTAATTTCTCATTAACAAAATAGAGGCACTTCATATCATGTTAAAGATTCCTTGAGCTAGCATAATTAAAGTATTTGACTGATAGTCATTGCTCAACAAATCTATTATAATTAGGGGAAATACAGTATTCATCTTTTTAAAAGTTTCTTAAAACTGTGATGCTAGTGCTTCACACCACCCCAAAAAGCTGTAAGTGATAACCAAGATAATCCAAATATCATCTGAGCAAATCAATGCTCCATGATTAGAATTCCCTCACCCCTTGTTTGCTCTTCACGTTTCAAACTTCCTGCAACCAATCCAAAAAAATAAAAGTAATTATAACATTTACAATATATTTATATTTGGGTAAAAGGGTTAATGAAATGCTTTTTGTTTCTGTGTAAGGGTATGATCTTTGGTTCACATCCTAGCTGTTACCTTGGAAAGAAATAAAGATGATAGGTGTCAACTATGTTATTAAGCAACATTGATTATGATGAAAAGAAGTGACCCTTGATAGATTGTATCCAACCTGGGAGAGCTATATATCCTTAATGTGAGGCCAAACTTTGGGTTTCTCTAAATGTGCTGACTCATAACTGGCCTGCCCTGAGTAGGGACTCTGAAAGCTCTGTCTATGGAATTATCACAACAGATCCTGGCTCCTGTCAGGCATGAGGCTTTCAAGCCAGGACAGTCCCCACACCTGTCCAATGTGGATTTCACTTTTTCATAAGTGAGTTGACCATGGGCAGTTGTGCCTTCTGCTGTATAGACTGCTGCATGGACTGCTGTGGAGCAAAATATCTGAAGCAGCCCTGTGGACCAGCTCTGGTTCTTGTCCTATGTCCTCTTAGTGGACTGATGTCAAGTGTAGCAAAATGGAGTGTGGTGTGTCTTAATGTTTAGTCAAATCTAAGAAGATCCCTGATGAATGCTGTAGTAAAAAAAATTAAAAATAAAGAATCACTTCTATCCTTGGAATTGAGATAAGGAAAATGTTTTCTATAATTTTTTATAGTGTCAAATATTCCTTCATGATAAGCACCACATGTTTTGAAGCAAATGAGAAACAGAGGACAAAAGTACATAAATGAACAGGGGCATTGGGGAAGGTTAAAAAATTTCTTGCCTACGCCTATGTCCTGAATGGTGTTGCCTAGATTTTCTTCTAGGGTTTTTATGGTGTTAGGTCTTATGTTTAAGTCTTTAATCCATCTGGAGTTAATTTTAGTGTAAGGTGTCAGGAAGGGGTCCAGTTTCTGTTTTCTGCATATGACTAGTCAGTTTTTCCAACACCATTTATTAAACAGGGACTCCTTTCCTCATTGCTTGTTTTTGTCAGGTTGAACTCATTTTTTAAATTGACTCTTATAACAATGCAAACAGTATAACTTTGTCAGTTAAACATAGGCACATGTTTGAAGAAGATAGAAAACAATGAAGCTAGCAAAAACTGATTTCAAAATTCAATTAGAGTCTCTAATACTGATTAAATACCTACTGTTCACCAAGAGAAACACAAAGAACCAGCATGGTCCCTGCTCTAGATGAACTCTATAGAGAAAAACACATTTGTCTATACACCACCATACAAACAGAGGAGAAAATTTGTTTTTTGTGATGTCGGCTTTTAAGCCAAACATTATAAAATTGGAGCAAATACTAATAGTTAACTTTCCTTCTTTTACCCATCCTCGTTTCATTTCCACTACATCAGGTCAGGTCCTCGCTTCCTCACAGTGGTGTTCATTACCTCTCAGCTGGACTAGTCTTCTTACTGGTACTTTATCATCCAATTCACACTCTAGACTATTGCCAGATTACTTTTTTTCATAGAATTATCTGCTGAAAG
Source organism: Cheracebus regulus (assembly GCA_963574635.1). Lineage (NCBI taxonomy): Eukaryota > Metazoa > Chordata > Mammalia > Primates > Pitheciidae > Cheracebus > Cheracebus regulus. The sequence continues at coordinate 5,243 of CAUYQU010091826.1, forward strand.
CGCTGCTTCAGTTTTACCCCATCACTTATTATAATGTCAAATTTCATTGCGTACCTTGGCATTTAGGGTTCTCTAAAGTTTCATGACAATGTAGTTTCTAGTGTGTTTTCAACTCCTCCATTGTGTGAATCAGATGCTCTAGATACATGACCATATGCTCACAGCTTCCTCCTCATCCTTCAAGGACCGACATTCCAAAGTCACCACCCATCTGTCTCCCAACATCATATTATTTATACTTCTCAGCCTGAGCAGCTTAATTCCCTTTTGTCTGTAAAGCCCCATCCTGCCATCTCCTCACAGCTAACCCCTACTCACACTTCATTAAGCAGTTCAGGTGTCATCTTCTGACAAATCCTCCCTCCAGCACCTATGCATGGGCAATGTGCTCTTACTATGTGCCCTTATAACACACTGTGCTGCTGAGCCTACCACCTAGCATGGAAACTATCTTTTTACAGGTTCGTCCTCCACTACTAAATAACAGGAAATAACTTACAAATAGAGACTTTATTTTATTCATTTTGATGTCTAAGTTTACAATAGTAATCAATGAGTGTGTCTTTCAAAAAACTTTTATTTGTATAAATATAAGGAGTACAAGTGAAATTTTGTTACATGGATATATTGCATAGCGGTGAAGTCTCAGCTTTTAGTCTGCCTTTGGAATAATGTACATTGTATCCATTAAGCAAATTCTCAAATGATTGTACCTTTAACTCATCCAAAGTAAGAGCTTCCCCATGAAGTTCATCCCAAGACTGAGGTTACTTCACCAAGCTCCAATAACATTAACCTTAATTCCTTTTTACCTAACATCCTTTTGAGAATTTCTGTGTATTAACTCTTTTTATTGGAAGTGACTAAAAATCCAACTCAAACCAGCTTAAGCAAAAATTAGAATGTATTGGATAATCAGTTTGGAAGTCTAAATTATAGAGTTGTCTTCAGGAAAAACTGGTTTCAAGAACTCATCCAATGCCAGCAGGACCTAACTCTTCTCTTTGACTTGGCCCTGCCTTCCTTTGGCAGCCCCTAAATGGTCAGGCTCCATCCTTTCCCATTCAAATCCAGTAGAAAGCACATACCTTCTTCCTCTCTGCCCTATTCCTGCAAAAACTTGAGAATCAGCTCTGATTGGGCCATGTACTTGTCTGGCTCAATAAGGCTGAGGTATAAAACATCATACTTGTTGCTGGTGAAAGATAATGTAGAGGATAATCTTAGAGTTTAAGTGAGTTTAATAATAACCTGAGAATGTTGTAGTTTAGCCACCAGTCATGACAATGTTAGACTCGCTCCAGTCTTTCCTGCAGCCTATCCTTCCCCTCTAAGGGCTTACTTAGCCTACCCCTGGCCAAGCAAAGCAGAACTCTGTGTTCCCACAGACCTAGCTCTTGAGAAAAGAGTTGCATATGTATTGGGCATAGGAATATGCCCAGTATTTTCTTCTCAACTGTAAGAACTAGATACATCTTTATACCTCTTCTTGGGCTAAGTGAGGAAAGAGGAGTGGTTACAATGTTTGCATGTCCTTAAAATGTAAAGGAAATATCAAGCTTAAGGAAGGAGTTACTGCCTTCTAATAGAGCCCTTCCCTGAACCATTCTCTGTAATCAGAAGATGGATTAGTCTGTTCTCACTTACATGGACACCCCCAAAGATAATGTGGAGTTCACACCACCTGCATTCCACAGACTGACAAGAAGAACTTGTTTTTAAACAAAATCCACATGTGAATACCATGAGCAGGGGAAAATTGAGCCTAGGGGCAGAAACCACAATCTTGCACTGCACAGTTTACACTGGTTATTTGTCAGGTAAGTACCCTCAATTTTCTCATTTGTGAAATGGAAAGAATAAAGATATTTGCTAAGGTGTTGTTACAAGGATTTGATGAGACAATGCATGCAAAATAGTAGTCTGATAAAAGCTTGGCAGAAGTGGGCCCTTTGACACCAATTCATATACAACTATAATTTATTGAGAAAAGTACAAAGAATACATTCTCACATGTATTCTTTGTATATGCAGTGCATTCTTTGTATATAAAACCAAGGAGATACCAGTATGGGTTTGCTCAGTGGGTATTGTTTCCTAATTTCTTATTAATTAAGAAATTATAGGACAGGCTCTGCCTATCCAGGACAAGGATCAGCCCAGTTAGGGAACATGTCGGTGGGCGTTGACCAGGTCTCTTGTATCCCAAACACAATCCTCTAAAATTCCAGCATAATTGCTTTGAGTGGTTATAAACATTGCCTTTAGAAAGCTACATCACCTGAATTTGACATTGGGTATTCTCACAACATTCCTTTTAAGCCCCTAGTGCTTATTTCAGACATTATAAATAATAAAAATTTATAAACACATGCTGATGTGGTTTGGATGTTTTGTCCCTTCCAAATCTCATGTTGAAATGTGACCTTCGGGTATTGGAGGTGGGCCTAGTGGGAGGTGTTTTGGTTATGGGGTCCCTCATGAATGACTTGATGGTGCCCTCAATGTAATGAGTGAGTTCTCATTCTATTAGTTCACATGAGATCTGGTTGTTTAAAAACTGTGGCACCTCCCTCCACTCTTGCTTTCTCTCTTTCTATGTGATATGCTGGCTCCCCTTTTCCTTCTACCGTGACTGGAAGCTTCCTGAGGCCTTACCAAAAGCAGATGCTGGCACCATGCTTCTTACACAGCCTGCAGCACCATGAGCCAAAAATAAACTTCTTATCCTTATAAATTACCCAGCATCAGGTATTATTTTATAGCAACACAAAATGGATTAACACACATGTCTATATGTTTTTGGAAAGCTGTGCAACCTGGAACGAGCATCAGATTTTCTGGTGGAATTTGTACTAAACCACTACTACTTAGACCACAGGTTCTAGGTAATAATGACTAGGCATCCTATTTGCCCACCTGCATTTGTGCAAGAACATGAAAGCAGTACAAAGATGCAGAGTGTCAGGAAGAGAGCTCAGGGATCAACATTTGGGAAGGGCCAAGCTATTATCTTAGCATTGCTTTGCCTGAAGGATGACCATAATGGAAAGGTAGGAAATGCAGGACTCTGACCTCATCAGAGGTAATGTTGAATAAATGCCAATTACTAATCACAGCTCCTAAGAGGACCTAGTGTTGGCTACTATCTTACGCCAGTAGAAGCATAATTTGGTTTAACCATTCAAGAGGGAAATTTATAATATATACTAAAAACTTTAACATGTTTATATCCTTGAGACAGAAATTCTACTTCCAGGATTTATCTTAAGTCTGTGTAGAGACATTTTTTGTGGTATCTACTCAGCCTGTGCCTCCTTTCTCTGGACCCTAGGGAAAGACTCTCAAGTCAGTGAGCTTGAGGAGGAGAGAAAGCCACTAGGTCCAAGGAAGGGAAGAGTTAGCAATGGACAACACAATGAATTCAGGATATGACACATCCTGTCTACTTTAAATAAACAGCAATGCGAGACGAGTTTTATAAGAAGCCATGTGGAAGTACCTGGCCAACTCAAAACAAGGCAAATATTTCCATAGACCACAAATAGAATTGAAAAATTATAATAGGGAAGAGAGATGAAGTCAAGAACCTGCCAGACTCCAGATCCCAATGTGGGCATCAAAGGCAAATAGGATTTTGGAGAAGATGTAGACCCCTGCCACTGCCCCACCCCCTGATACTAAAGAAAGTTCTTTTGTGAAATGTAAGGATCATGCCACATGGACAAAGCACTCAGGTTAGAAAGATGGGGTGGAAGAAGTGAGTATCATTTCTGGTATTGATAAGTAGGGAATGACTGAGTGCATCTTTGAAGTAAGAAGTAGTTCCCCTCATCACAGACTAACACCTAGAATAAGAATGTGTGTAAGAAAAGGAGATATAAGCATAAGACACAGAACACAAGGAAAATAGCCTAGTTGCATTAGTTATGTGACATCTAGCAGTTTCTTAGAAGGATTTGGAGCTGGCTATCAGAATCTAGTGTGTATCTGTGTATCATTTATTTAATATAAATATGAATCAAAATCACATCTCTCATACACAGAGATACAGGCAGAAAGTGAAAATAGGTGTATTCTGAGGGAAGTGACAGAGATGGCAATTTCTGGTGATTTTATATCTGGCGTTTCCGTTCCTCATGAGGCCAATTACCCAAGGTTGTGGGTTTTGTGCAATAACCCTAGATCCTTACATTAAGTTGTACTTTGTAACTTAAGCTCTTTTCTACTTAATTGAGTGACTTTTTGTTCTTTAAACAAAGGGAGCCTTGGCTAAGCCAATAAATAATGGAACTGGACCCAAATTATGTATGAGGATGTTTGCTGAGGAACTATGTTTAACAGTGAAAAGCTGAAATAAATCTAAGTGCATCAAATATGGAGGACTAAGTCAGTGATAGAATGGTCATATGCTGGAATAGCAGGCAGCTATTAAAAGTGTATTATAAAAGAGACATGAAAAGTTTGGGCAAATGTGCATGACATTATTTAGGAGGGAGGAGGTCTTATGTTTTCCATTGTCATCTCTTCCTCTGTTGTCCTGCTGCGATTCTAATTTCTATTATGTCTCACTTCTTGCCCTTTCCCTTAATTTTCTTAAAACATAGCTCATATCAGCATTCACATAGATGAGAATTCATTAAACATCCAGGGTTTAATGAATTCTCGGCAAAGGGTTTGCATTATGAGATAGCAGGACACATGGCAAACAACATAAGACTGGATGCTAGACATTCTTGTTCTTGAATGTCTCGGGAATTTCCAACACTGAGAACTTCTTCCTGGCATTGCTGTCCCAGGTTCAAGCCTTCCTCTTACCTTATGGGACCTTTTTTTTTTTTTTCCTCCCCAGTCTCCTTTTGTTTCTCCTGCTCCTGGTGCCTTCACTTCCCTCTTTGGCTCTTTCATTGCCCAGAAAGTCTCAAAATCCTTTTACTTGTTAGGCAGAACAATTTAATTTTGTCATTCTTCTGCTTACCATATTATGTCCTGGGGAGCATCACTTCACTTCACAGTGAAATAATTTATTAAAGAACAAAAGATAGCACTCTTCTCTGAGAAAACTGCTATTTCTATCTTTTAAATAATATCTCTTTGTTCTCTCTACTATATCTAACTCCTCCCCTGCCCCTTAAGACTGATAAAATGTATAATGTATAACAAAAATGTGAAACAGTGTTTATCTCTGAGTAGCAGTATTTTTCTTTTATTATTTTCTATTTTAAAAATTTCTAGAGTGTACACATAGCTTTTAAAAATCAGAAAAAGTTTACAAAAATTGTAATTCTGGTGGTGTATTAATGGGGTAGGCTAACTGCTGAATAAAAGTTTCACAATTTTTAGCAGCTTAATAACTAACATACAGTATTCTTTTTTGCTAACACAATATTTCTACTAGGATATTCCTAGCTTCCTCCACGTGGTGACTTGGGAGCCCAGACTTTCTCTATCTGATGGTTCTGCCATTTACTAGGGTCTTGGATTCCTCTACTGGGTCTTCTGAACCTAGCTAGCAAACAAAGGGAGAAATAAATGGTACAAGATTGGCAGGAGTTATTTTTAGGAGCCAGGCCTTAAAGTGGCATATTTTACTTTTGTTTGTATATGACTAGAAGATGAACTCTAGTTGTGTGGTCAGGAGGAAGATACAAATGAGGCTTAGTGAATAGATACATTAAGTGTTGGAGGAGAAATATCATGAGCTTTGGATACAACAGGCCTAGATTTAAATCTCAACTCCTCTAGCAATATAATAGACTACCTATTAGAATTCAAATAATCAACATTGAACAAACATTAATTGAGGATCTATTAGTTCTTGGCATTGTATAACATGCAGATAATACAGAAACGAAAATTGTCTCCATGGGAGAAGAGCAACAGTCTGGTAGGGGAGTGCACACTTCTCTCCTCTCTGAGTGGAAGGACATTGCCACATGGTGGAGAAAGTGCAGCCATAGATGTCTGTGTCAAGACACCCTGGGAACACAGATATGCATGTGATTAACCCAATGAGAGTTGGAAAGAAGACCCTGAAGAGCTTCTATGAGGAGGCTTCTTATTAACTTGGACTTTAAGGACAAATAGGCACTCATCAGGGAAGTGATGTTTGAGGGAGAACATTTCCTTGGAAGTAAAAGCATGGACAAGCCAGGAGAGGTGAAAAAGATCATGCTCAGGAAACTGAATAAAACAGAAATAAAACAGGAAAAGCCATAAACACAAGTCAGCCAGGTCTCAAATAATAAATACTCTGAAACATTCACGTTTGAGCAGATGACTCATTTTTCCTCTAGGATCATGGGGATAATAAGCATTCAGGGAAGGAGGAAACACAGCCACAAATGAGGTCAAGGATCACAGAGAAGAAAACATGTGCCCTTCTTAAATAAGTTACTACAGGTTTCTTTCATAAATTAGTAATGTTGGGGCCTTGACAAGAAATGTCATCATTTTTTTTTATTTTATTTTTATTTTTATTTTTTTTTTTAGTAACAAATGACTTAGGCTTTCTTTGGTATATGAAATGTAAATGGGGGCTATCCATACAGGCAAGAAAGAGGTTGGGGTGCAAGGGAAGCAGTGCAGGTGGGTATACCTAAAAGCCTCATGAACTCTTTTTAATGTGAATAATATAAACATCCTGTTAATAAATGCCAACTTTGGTGCACATATAAAACAAGTGTGTGTGCATATATAGATATATATTTAAAATTCAAGTCAAATTGAACTTCCATGAGTTATATTCTAGATCAAATTAGTTCTTTCCTTTTTCTTGTAGTGAGCCCACATGAAGTATTGAGTAAGAGCCAAAAGGCACACTCTCAATGTACAGGTGGTTAATCAATTTCCCTTTCCACAGCACAGATTGGCTTTCATACCTTCAAGAAGCCATAGGAGATTGAGTAATCCATATTATGGGAAAAACAGAAATGAAAAAACAAAGTAGTAACAATAATGTTTGACTCAAATGTACATCCTTTCATAATTTCAAGAAGTCATCTGAGATTGAGTAGTCTCTATTATGGTAAAAACAGAAACGAAAGCACAAAGCAGTAATAATGTTTGACTGAAATGTACATCATCTCTGGGGCTGGTATACTTAATAGAAGCTCTCTTGTCTTCTAAACCCTCCTCTCCACCTCTTTCCTATCTGCCCATTATTAAAGTGCTATAGCCTTATACTATTTTTATTTATTCAGCAAGGCTTTAAATGTAAAACACGTTGTATACCATGGATAGCTTTAACTTGTTTAGGACTCAATTAAATTTTTCCTAGGTAGGATAAAATATTTACAAAATAGATATTTTGCATTAATGAGCACTAGCTAAGAGTCAAGATATATTTTGAGTTTTGTGAAGTTGGAGGAAGTTCCTTAAGCCCTCTGGAGCAGTTTTTCTCCCCCTTATATGTAAAAGATAAGATTTTTAAGATTTCTTTCAACTTGGCATTGTAAACTGTTTCACCTCCTATTTTTTCTTGAGGAGTGTGAATAGTCATGCCACATTCATAATGATTGATATTAGGGTTTTCCCCACAGTGTTAATACCAGCTATATTGTTTCTAAAATTATGATAATTATTTGCTTATCTGAATTTTCTAAATTTTATATGGTTAACAAATGTTTCTAAGAGTTTAAAAAATTATTATAAAATGCATATAGCATAAAATTTATAATTTCAAACATTTTGGGGGGGTAAAAACTCAGTGGTAAGAACATTTTAACCATTTTAAGTGTACAGTTTAGTGGCAGTGAGTACACACATGCTATTGTGTAGCAGTCACCATTACCCATCTCCGGAACTTTTTTATCTTCCCAAACTGAAAATAGACCTACTACATCATCACTCCCATTCCCTTCTCTCCCAGCCCCTAGTCCTAGTAACCACCATTCCACTTTCTGTGTCTATGAAATTGACTACTCCAGGTACTTCATATAGGTGAAATTATATGACGTATTTCTCTCACAGCTGGCGTATTTCACTTAGTGTAATGTCTTTAAAATTCATCCATGTTGTGGTATGTGTTAGAATTTCATTCCTTTTGGAATGAGTTCATGTCCTCTGTAGGGACATGGATGAATCTGGAAACCATTATCCTCACCAAACTGACACGAGAATGGAAAACCAAACGCCACATGTTCACACTCATAAATGGGTGTTGAACAATGAGAACACATGGACACAGGGAGGGGAATATCATATGCGGGGGCCTGTTGGTGGGGTGGGAGGCTAGGAGAGGGATAGCAGGGGGTGGGGGGATAGGGGAGGGCTAACATTAGGAGAAATACCTAATGTAAATGATGGGGTGATGGAGGTAGCAAACCACCATGGCACATGTATACCTATGTAACAAACCTGTATGTTCTGCACATGTACCCCACAACTTAAAGTATAATAATAAAAAATTAAAAAAAAAAAAGTGAATTGCCATAAAAAAGTTCTCAGAATTAAAGGAACAAACAGGCTAAGCAAAAGAGAGATTAAAAAAAAAAGAATTTTATTCCTTTTGAAGGCTGAATAATATTCCATTGTATATTTATACTACATTTTGTTTATCCCTTTGCTGATGAGCATTTGGATTGTTTCCACCTTTTGGCTGTTGTGAATAATACTGCTATGAACATGAGTGTACAAATATCTGTTTGAGTTCCTGCATTCAATTCTTTTGGGTATATATCTAGAAGTGGAATTACTGCATCATATGATAATTCCATACTTAATTTTTTGAGAAGCCACCATACTTAATACTTGTAATTAAGCATCAGGTTAGGCTAGGCATGGTGGCTCACGCCTGTAATCCCAGCACTTTGGGAGGCTGAGGCATGTGGATTGCTTGGGCCCAGGAGCGTGAGACCAGCCTGGGCTACATGATGAAACCCTGTCTCTACAAAAAATACAAAAATTGGCCGGGCATGATGGCACTTGCCTATAGTCCCAGCTATTTGGGAGACTGAGGTGGGAGGATTGCTTGAGCCCAGGAGATGGAGGTTGCAGTGAGCTGAAATCATGCCACTGCACTCCAGCCTGGGTAATAGTGCAACACCCTGTCTCAGAAAAAAAAAAAAAAAGCCAGCTGAACTGGTGAATGCTGCCTGATTATAATCTTCAAAAGAAGTCACCTTGTTTGACATATGCTGAGTCCCAAGGCAAGTTGAAGTTAGTACTTTGTTAGTAGGTTAGTGAGGTATAGCTGCCAGCTACCACTAGAAAAGGTTTTTCTGATCTTATTTTGATGTAGGCTTTACTACAAAGTGTCTTTCTAGACAAATCAATGCATACATCATACTTACAAACCCCATTCTTTGGCTTATACGGTGACTATGAAAAATGCTAACAGCTCCTGCTTATTTGCTACTTCCTTAGCTATGCATCTTCTTATTTTATCAATCACTTACCATATCCTTAATTCCCTAAACATTTATAACCTGAATATTTTGCTGAGGTACATCTCCTTTTTTAATAGTAAGCCTTGTTGCTAAATGCCATTAGGAAACTTAGCAAATATTGGTCGTCTGAGTGTGAGAACTTATACAATTACTAGGACTTTAAAAAGGACTCTGTCTCTTTTGCTTAGTGGCATTCCTTTTGAAAACATAATTGAACACTGTTGAAAGTCCAGCTACATATGTTCAGCCAAATGTTTTCCTTTAGGTTTACATAATGATCAGTTTAGAGCATCTTTCCACATGGTGAAGTCTCTAGAAATAGGAATACCAGATGAAACCTATCTCAGGAATTTATCTTGGTAAATACTATTAAACATAAACAAGTTATTTATTTTTTTTCATCCTTTAAACAAAGCCAAAGCAGACAGTTTGATGAAAGATACATTATAGGAATAAAAGATTATTAGAAAACACACATTTTTAAACCACTGTGGAAAAAGCCATAACTTCATCTTCTGGGAAAAGGACAAATGGAAAATCCATGAAAAATTGATTCTTAATAGAGTGTCAAAATTACCCTTTAGAAATGGACACTATATCGTCATTTTTTTTTACAACATATTCCTTGTCTTTTCACCAGAGAAATAAATGTTTCTAGTTTCCATGTGTAATTGGAAAGCTCTAGTTTCCATGTGTAATTGGATTTGGGCTGGCTGTGTTTCCTTGAGGTAAAGAAAACCTTTTATATGGCATCTTGAAGTACTCATGTCCAGGTATGTTGGCCACTATGCATGTATGAGCTAGTGCACAGTTAAAAGCAAGTCCAGAGGCCAAAGTAGCGTTTGTTAAGAAGGTACTGAATAGATGCAAATAATTTCAAAATATTTTTTGAGACATAAAACAGTTTTCAAAGTTTTCTTCTGAAATAGTCCACTAATTGCATTAATGGGCAATATTCTGAAAGTTAGATGGTTTCAGAAGAACCTTCAAGAAATTCAGGTCTGTTTCCCACAATGTGTAAGAGGCTAAGTAGTGGCAGACAGACTGAGTTGGCTTCCCAACCTTAAGCCAATGCCTTTTTTCTTCTCTCTGTACATGCTGTTTGCCTTTTAGCATCACTAACATGAAGAAAAAATTAGAGGTGTTTTATTTTTCTGAAAGACTTGTATTTGTTTTTCTGAACATGTCTTACTCCATTCCTGCTGCTACAACAAAATACCTTAGACAAGGTACTTTTTAAACAACAGAATTTATTGCTCACAGTTCTAGAGGCTGGGAAGTCCATGATCAAGTTACTGGCAGATTTGGTGTCTGGGGAGAGCTCCTTCTCAGTTTCATAGGTGGCACTTTACTGCTGTGTCCTCACATGGCAGAAGGGCAAGGCAGCTCACTCCAACCTCTTTCATAAAAGCACTAATTCTGTTCATGAGGGCAAAGCTCTCATGAACTCTCTAATCACCTCCTAAAGGTTATACCTCTTAATCACCTCCTAAAGGCTGTACTATCACATTGGGGGTTAATTTCCAACACAGTAATTTTAAGGGACACCCACATGCATGCCAGAGCAGAATGGAAGAACTATAATATACTTTCAGAAGAAGATTTAAGCGATATAATCAATGAACATATCCATTCATTTACAGATATTTGTCAAACACCAAATACAGTCTAGGATCTGTGTAATACACTGAGAGTAAAATGCTGTTCTGAAAGAGTATGGTGCCTGGTCTCTGAACGCTTAAAGAGTAATGGGAAGAAAAGTTAATAAATGAATCACGTTAACTTATGTATAGTTAAAATTAGGACAATTCTCTGAAGAGAGGAAATACATTTCATTGCAAGTGTTTGACAATGGAAGTTCATCAGGCTTGGGCAGTCAGCATAATTTCCTCAAGGTTTGATACAGGTCCTGATATCTAAAAGAAGAGTTGGATTTAACCAGGTGAAGAGAGGTAGCATGAGGGTGACGTAGGGAAAATAAGACGTAAAATGAAGCCCTGTGTTAGAGAAATGGGTCAGGTTTTGTGGGATCAGAAGTTGTCTTTTGTTGCATGGTTTTAAGGTGAACAAAGTTGGGCATGTTTATAACGTGAAAAATGTACCCAGTAAGGGGAAGAGGTTGAACACACAAGAGAGGTGGAGTGGAATAGTTGGGGAAGCTCTCAAAGGAGAGAGAAAGGGAGGTTGTGGGAAGCCTGAGGTGATGAGAAAAGTAGATAATTAATAGTAAATGGGAGAGGCTTACCTCTTCTTCTGAGCGTGGATGAAAAAAGAAGATGGTTGAGACTTCACTAAGTATTCAGTGTTATCTAAGGCAAGACCATCTGCTGAGAAGAAGGAGATTAGCGTTAGATTGGGAGCTTGCAGTGAACAGTAAGTGAATACATAAGAAAGAAGGACAAAGACCAATTAAAACATTGATAAATTGTTTATTAGTTCCTATGAAATCAAACAGAAGCTCTAGAGAATAAAACTTGTTAGAGAGAAATGATATGCCGAGTGGTTCATATAGGCAGGGAAGGACTTGAGGCGAGGAAGGATCAATGGATGAGTCAAGGACTGGCAAGGTAAGAACTTGTCAGAGAGTGGTATTTTGGGGTTAATGTTAGAGTTGAAGACAAGGTTCAAAGTAGGGCAATGGGAGGGATTTACTAAAGAGTACTGAATCCATTGTAATTGACAAGATTAGACAGTTACTGAAGCATACTAAGCCCCTGGAATTGAGGACTCCAAAGCTCTTTCAAGGTAGAACTATTTTTAAAAGACTTTTTCACAAAAAGATAAAACAAGTAACATAAAGGCTGAGAATCTCATAGTTGTACAATTCAATTATGCATTAATACTAGTTATTCAAAGTAGCAGATGGCAAAAACTTCCCTCTTCTTTTTATTTAATTTGTTTTCTTGTTATTGAAATAGCCAAACAAAACCATTTGTGTATTGTATGTTGTGGTTATATATTAAAATTTAAACTATTAACATCATGGGAGGGAATGATGGAATAATAAACAGACTATAAAATAAAATTGAATGTTTGCACAGTGATTTATGCAAACATAAAACTAATATACTTTGCTATTTTTCTAGAATCCTTATTGCTGCAACCTGAGCCAGTGACCAACACACACTATAGCATGAAATATGCTTTCTGAAACTATGATAATCTCAAAGTTGACATCCACAAAACATTAAATTCAAATAATATAATTATGAATCAGGAACATAGTGAAATATGCTCAATATCAAATGTGCGAACATAATGCTGTAGAAAGAAGAAAGAGGAGGTAAAGTTCAGGGTGATATAATCTAACTGAATATTCAGTGTAATGTGCTTAGATAGAAAGAAGAGGGAAACAATGGAAGAAAATAGTTATCTCTGCTCCTTACCAGTCTCTATTCGACTAGGAAAGAAAAGCTCAGACTCCTCACTAAGCTATAACTTGACTGGTTTACTATTCTGTTACTTGGTGATCTTCAGAAGATTTTGGCCAATATAAGTTGATAACTTCCCATAATAAAACATACCATATTTCCTTTTTTTTCTTCATCGGACACTTGAAAAAACATGTGTTTATATTAGTTTTCTTTTCTACCAAATCCAGTTAAAAGCAAAGAGTAGTAATCATGGCCAAGCGCAGTGGCTCTCATTTGTAATCCCAGCACTTTGGGAGGCCAAGGCGGGTGGATCCTGAGGTCAGGAGTTCGAGACCAGCCTGGCCAAGATGGTGAAACCCCATCTCTACTAAAAATACAAAAATTAGCAGGGTGTGGTGGTAGGTGTCTGTAATCCCAGCTACTTGGGAGGCTGAGGCAGGAGAATTGCTTGAACCCGGGCAGCAGAAGTTGTAGTGAGCCAAGATCGTGCCACTGCCCTCTAGCCTGGGTGATAGAGTGAGACTCCATCCAAAAAAAAAAAAAAAGCAGTAATCATATCTAAATGAGCACAAATGTGCTTGTGAGTTGCTTTCCTCTGTGGCAATACTTACTAGGGAAGATATCAATACTTTTATTATTGTTGCTGTTATTTTATCTTACTAATGATTTAATCACCCTCTTCAAAAAGTGTGAATTTCTTAGAGGATTTTCTTTCCCTAACTACTGTGCTTGGTGATGCAAAACTTACATAACTTACACAACCTTTTCTTTTTTACTGTGAAACTGCTTGAATACAGGTGAATACACAGCAAGTGCACACACAGTGAGACATGGCTTTCATAGAACACACCGGAGCTGCATAAAGAATTCATATCCCTTCCATCTAACAGAAGGCTCTACTAGGCCACCTCCTCCTGGGCCCACTCCTCAAATTCTCCCTCCTTCTGGTACTGCTGGTATTTAGACACCAGGTTGTTCCTGTTGTTCTTGGTCTCAGTGGACTCCATCTCATCAATGTCCTTACATATACCAGGGCAAGAGGGCCTTGTGCCTGAACATGGCAGTGAACTGCTTTGAAATGCGCCTGAATGGTTCCTGGATGGCCACATTGTTGCTGGTGAAGGCAGCAGACATTTTTAGCCCTGGGAGTGGGATGTCACAGAAAGCTATTTTCACATTGTGGGGGATCCAATCAGCAAAGTAGCTGCTGTTCTAGTTTTGACTGTTAAGCATTTGCTTGTCCACCTCCTCTGAGACATGTGGCCCCTGAAAATGGCAGCTGCCATTACATAGCAGCCTTGCAGGGGGCGCACAGGCAGTCAGCATATTCTTGGCATCAAACGTCTGCTGAGTGAGCTCAGCCACTATCAGGGCCCGGTACTGCTGGCTGCCCTGGCTGGTCAGCAGGGTGAAGCCAGGCATGAAGAAGTGTAGGCGGGGGAAAGGGATCATGTTTATGGCCAGTTTCCCAAGGTCAGCATTCAGCTGGCCTGGAAAGTGCAGGGTAGGTGATGACCCCACTCAGGGTGGCAGACACCAGGTGGGACAACTTTAGGGTTCTGAAGCAGGTGTCATAAAGAGCAAAAGGTCTTGCCTGTGTTTTCTATGAGCTCGTAGACTAAGAGGGTGGTGTTGTAGGGCCCCACTACTGTGTCGGACACTGCATATATGAAGAAACTGCCAGCCACCTTATGCTAGGTGCACAGAATAAATCAAACTGGCTTTCCTTCTTCAGAGAAGAGTCACTTGAGTACCCCACTAGGTTCTGAAACATTTGGTAAGTAGGCCCCCATGACCCTGGAGGAAGGGTGTAACAAAACTTTTTGTGGCTTCAAAGTTTCTTCTCTTCAGATCCCACTGTCTGCTGACAGGGCTGGCCTGAGGGTGTGAGAACAGTGCAGTCACACAGAATTCCCAGTTCAGAAGGGCCCCATACCTGGGCTTAGTCGCTGTCATGACATTCCTTGAAGTTTTATTTCAGAATTTATATTTTTGTAAGTGAAGTCCAATGGAACAATGAGGCATGTGCCAGGGACGTGCAGCCTCAGCTTCTTTCTGGTCCCTCTTCCCACTTTCCCAGGATGAGTTCATGGCTGCCTGCTTCCTACTCCCTCACACCCTGGCCTCACCCTTCCTCTTCCTCTCTGCTTGCACCCCATTGACTGATGTGCCTTCTGCTTAAGGTGGTCACCTCAAGGGTGTTGTGGGCTGACATGGGCAGCATTCTGCTATTCCTTTTTTCCCCTAATGGGGGCTTGAGCACAGATATGGGAGGTTCAGGGTCAACATGTGCCCCACAGCATCTCGGGGTACGGCAAGGTGGTGGCTGTCCCTGCCCCAGGCTGGCAACTCCATCGTACATTTGGCGAGTGAGTTGGCAGGAAAGACTTTGGCCACCTCATCCAGACACTGACTGCATCATGGCGTGGAGGTTTCTGTTCCCTGGTGGTTGCCCATCTATTCTGGGTTGGGTCAGTGGGGCCATGGAGCCGTGGGAAGAGCAGAATGACCTTTCTGCCTCTGACTAGGGCATGGCCTGTTTGGTGGATGCAGAGGTAGTGGGCGTGGGGTCACAGGCAGGGCCCCTGGGCACCTGTGAAGGTCTGTACTTGTCCTGCATGTATTCCCATGCCTGAGGGAGCACAACTTTAAATAGCAAGTAAAAATCACCATGATACATGAAGAGAAAGAGAATGTGAAAGGAAAAAAAATAATATTGTAGTACTTTTACTGGCACTTTTTTTCTTGATTTTTGAACAAAATGTCCTAAATTTCCATTTGCATTGGGCTTTGCAAATTATGTGACTGGTCTTGTCTGCAGAGCTTGTTACTGGGTGGTTGGGGGTGGGTCAGTGAGTCTTCTGGGAGGAAAGGGCCTGGAGAGCTCTCTGATGGACAAAAGTGTCCTTGACTGACATCTAGTGGCAGTTAAGGACCACAGACCTACATAGGAAAACTGTGAGAAAAGGTGGACCCTGGATTTTTGTTCTTGGATAGCCATCGGGCCTAGAACAGGCACCACACATACAATTGACTGTGGCAGGTAACAGCCAACATGGAGAATGTCGAGTGGAGGGCACTACAGCAAAGTGCTTGCCTTGAGCAATCTGATATGGAGGAGGTGAGAGATGCTACTGAGATTCAGCTCCAGATGGTGTTACTGTGCCAGATAGAAGCTCAGTATGGCAGTATTATTCAAGAGAAACTGGAAATCCAGCTGTGTGAAAAATTTTTAGAAATTAAAAAAATTTTAATAAGACAGGGTCTGGCTCTGTCACCCAGGCTGGGATGCGGTGGCTGGATCTCAGTTCACTGCTACTTTTGCCTTCCGGGTTCAAGTGATTCTTTTGCCTCAGCCTCCTGAGTAGCTGGATTACAGGCATGTGCCATCACGCCTGGCTAAGTTTTGTATTTTTAGTAGAGAGGAATTTTCACCATGTTTGCCAGGCTGGTCTCGAACTCCTGACCTCAAGTGATTTGCCCACCAGGGCTTCCCATAGTGTTGGGATTACAGGCATAAGCCACTGTGCCCAGCCTGTGTGAAAATTTATAAAAGAAATTTCAAACACAGTATGGATAAGCAAAACATACCAAGGAGAAATATTTGAACTGGGGCCCCTTTGTTTGCAGGTCATGTGGTGAGTTGCTTCTGGCATAATACGTCACCAGGGCTGTAAACCTCTCTAGACTCAGCCACTCTAGCCGGATTTTCATGCTTTGAGAAGAAAACTGGACATCTTAGTGGATTAAAGGCTCAAATTTACACTCAAGTGTGCAGTTATACAGGGTCTGGGTCTGGAAAGGATTTTGCTGGGGATAGACATACCACTGCCAGCCGATTGTGAATGTGTATTAGGTTTCAACAATGACGTCTAGTGGCAATGAAAGAAACAACAGCTGTGCTGAGCCAAGGAAGCTTTTCTCCATCAGCTAGACGTTGAGAGTTAGAAAGCCACTGGACCCAGAGTGGGAAAAGGTAGTTCTCAAGAGAGAGATAATGGATTTTCTGTTAATACAGGCAAGTCAGGGAGAGAGTAATTCCATGGAAAAATACAAGATAGGACCAAACATGCATTGCAAGCCAGTTATATGGGCCATTTTAGTTACATTGCTACTGAATTGTTTAAATCAAATGCCACACATGTTAAAATAGAGAACTTCCATTTAAGTTTTCCTGTTATTTATGAAAATTCAATAGGACTATTTCAGGAGGGTTTAATATTGGTATCAATTTTTAGTAAATGTTTTATGACTTTATAGCCAGATATTGACTTGTAATAATATCGTTCAATATATCTTACACCCAATCTTAGCCAAAAGACCAAGAAGTGATATATGTGTTCAATGTATATTAAGTAATAAATATTTACTGAGTCTGGCACAGTTCTAGGCTAAGTACATGTGTTAGGTGTCTTATTTGACATTTAAATTCATCATAATTTTACTTAAGGGAATGCAAATAAATAAAAATATGAGATTTCCCTTATGTATTCATGTGCTGTATAAATATTTATTGAGTATGCACCATGTACCAGATTAGATGCTAGGACACAATAGCAAGTAAGACGTTTATGCTTGCTATTTTCATGGAGCTTACAATCTAGTATGGTAAGTAGTATTTGGCAAACCCTTCATACAAATAATTAACATTAATTGTGCTAAGTGCTATGAAGGAGAAGCATAAAACATGTGAGGATATAACCTGCTCCTTGAGAAAGAGATATTTAAATTGAGACTTGAAGGATGAGTTGGAGGTGTATGAGAAGGAGTAAGGAATAAGGGCAGGGAGAACACATTTCAGACAGAGGAAGAGAGCATTTGATGTTGAATACAGGGAACTGGACCAAGGCTCAGCAACTGAAGGAGACAGTGGTTAGCAATGAGGCTGAAAAAGAAGTTGGGACTAAATCATGTAAGGCCTTAAAGGCTGTGTCCAGGATTTAGCTTCTTATTCCAAAAACAATTTGCAGACATTGAAGGATTTTAAGCAGTTAAGTGCCATAATCAGATATATATATATATATATATATATCTATATATATATATATATATCTATCTGATTATGTAGATTATATATATGTAACCTACTCTGGCTTCAGTGAGTAAAACAGATCATGCCTACATGAGAAAATCAACATGGGAAGCATTGTTTGAACATATAGGATTATTGAAAATAACTATAGAACTAGGCGCATCAGAAACTAACGATCAAGTAAAATTACTGCTTTGTGTGTATTATGGGATAAAATAAGAGGTCTGTGTTCGGTGTTTCATTTTATCAGATAAAATTTTAAGTTTTTGTTATGAAGGAGTGGAAAGAGTAATTTCCTCATCCTTCCTTTCTCAGTGTTATTAATGTCAGAAGCTGACAGATTAAAACATGGTGTTCTACATGGACAAAGCCTGGCATATTTATAACTTTTAATATGTAGCTATGTTAAACTGCATTAATATGCATTAATAGCTAAGGAAATGAGTTTGAATTTAAAGGATACTTTTTTCTTGGATTGGATTTTGGTTAAAAAGAATCTTAGGTAGGAAGAATTTTTTTTTTTCCATTCATAGTGATATGGTTGGGTCTGTGTCCCCACCCAAACTTCATCTCAAATTGTAATTCCCATGTGTTGAGGGGGAGACCTGCAATTCCTCACATGTGGAGGGAGGGAGGTGATTGGATCATGGAGGTGGTTTCTCCCATGCTGTTCTCGTGATAGTGAGTGAGTGCTCACGAGATCTGATGATTTTATAAGTGTTTGAAAGTTTCTCCTTTGTTCTCCTGCCTCCTGCTGCCTTGTGATGAAGGTGCTTGCCTCCCTTTCACCTTCCACCATGACTGTAAGTTTTCCTGAAATCTCCCCAGCCATGCGGAACTGTGAGACAATTAAACCTCTTTCCATAAATTATCCAGTCTCAGATATTTCTTTATAGCAGTGTGAAAGTGGACTAGTACACATAGATATAGTAGACATTTTAGAAAAAGATTTGTAATATATAAAGTAATAGATATTATTACCACTAGTTCTACTACTACTGATCATGTGCTGAAATTTTACTGTAAACTCTCTCTGCACACCCACCCCCACACAAACACATTTGTTTCATTTATTCCTCACAAAAACCCAATGCTGTATTACTATTATTATGTTTTTTTTTAAAGATAAGGAGACTGAAGCACAAATAAGTTAATTACTTTACCAAAAATCACATAGCTTATTGATAATATAGTCAGAATATAAAATAATATTTGATTCTAGAATGTTAGTTCATAACTATTACATTATACTGCCTTTCAAGATAGAAATTAAAATGTTCAATTATGAGAACAATAATACATCTATCCAAATAACATATTACAAAAGTTATCCTTTTTTAGAAAAATAAATATAGAGTAATAATCCCAATTGTACAAACCGGAAATGTTTATCTGAACTGTAATAGAATGCTTCAGTTTTAAGAAGAATACTCTATTTTTAGGTGTACTTTTTTTGCAATTACTTTTCCAGAATATTTAAGGTAATTTGATTTACAAGAAACTTTTTTGAATGTACTCATTACTTAATGTCAAAAAATGATGAAATTAAGTAAAAGTTTTCCTCTCGACATTCCTTATTATTGCTTTCTTTTTTCTACTTTATTATATTTTCCTTTTCGGCACCCTTTGAGTAATAATAAAACAAGAAAGAAAAGGATGAGGAGGAGAAAGAGAAGGAAAGAGAAAGAAGAAAATGGATGGGCAAAGAATACAAGTTGGATATAGTGCAGATAATTTTTAAGTGCATATTTTTTCAAATAAAAGTATTAGTTCTCTGATTTTTTTTCACAGTCTACAGAACTGTTGATTTAGTTATAAATTAATTTGTCATTGCTTTTACTTTTTAGGGAAGTGTATAATTACCTTTCTATTGTTTGTAAATTTTTGAGGTTAGTGTTTCCCATTTGTATCCAATAATTATTTCTCTGGTTTTATTTCAATTTTAAACCTTTCTGCAAAAATACATATCTTTTAAGATAACTATTTGAAATAAGAATATGTTTATGATACCAATACATGTATGTAGTATACATAAAAATTCATTACCTTAAATATACATTAGTTTATCTCATTTTCAAAGAAATGAAATTTTATGTTAATTTCACTATTTTAATTAATTTCTTTTTGGAAATAACATATGCCAGTTTACTATGTCCACCTTTTTCCTCACTTAAAAATGTTTTATAAGATGCATTCAGAATTGCACATAAAGCATAAATACACAGCTTAATAAACTATTTTAAAGCAAAGAACCACAATCCACATTTTTTAAAATGCTGCTTCAGCTTCCCCAAAGCCCTTTCTCAATTACCAGCCTCACTGAAGGTACTCACTGGCCTGACTTTTTCAATAGTATTTTTTAGAAATTGACATATACCTTGCACGATATAAAATTCACCAGTTTAAAGTGTACACTTCATGGTTTTTAGTGTATTCACCAAGCTGTGCAACTATTACCACTATCTAATTCTATAACTTTTCAATCTCCTCCTCCACCCGCATCCTGCATTTATTGGCAGTTCATCCCAAATCTTCTTGTTTCATAATCTCTGTCTGTGTCAGTATTTTGCCTATTCTGGACATTTCCGACAAGTGGAATCACATGTGGTCTTTTGTGTCTCGTTTCTTTTACATAGCATTATATTTTCAAGATTCATCCATGTTGTAACATGTGTTAATACTTTCTTTTATAACTGAGTATTTCCTGATATAAATATACCACATTTGTTTAACTATTCATCAGTTGATAGATGTTTAGGTTGTTTGCATTATTTGTGTATTATGAATAATAGTGCTGAGAACAATTGTGTACAAGTTTTTGTGTGATCATGTTTTCAGTTTTCTCAGGTACATTCTTGGGAGTGGATTGCTGGGTCGTGGTAATTCTGTTTAACATTTTGAGTAACCACCCAAGTACTTTCCACAGTGGTTGCATCATTTTGCATTCCTTCCAGCAATTTATCAAAGTTACTATTTCTCTACCTTCACACTGACATATGATATTAATATGTTTTTTTAAAAAATTTAGTCATTTTAGTGAATGTGAGGTACTCATTGTGGTTGTGATATGCATTTCCCTAATGACTAAAAATGTTGAGTATTTTTTTCCGTGTGCTTATTGGCCATTTGTATATATTCCTTGGAAAAATGTCTATTAGAATCCTTTGAGCATTTTAAAATTAAGTTGTCTTTATTGTTGAGTTGTAAAAGTTCTTTGTATATTCTGGTTACTAGACCTTTATCAGATATGTAATTTGCAGCTATTTTCTTTCATTCTGTGTATTGTCTTTTTTACCTTCTTGAGGCACAGAAGTTTTTAACTTTTTCAAAGTCCAATTGATTTTTTTTTCTTTTGGTTGCTTGTGCTTATTTTTTGTTTTATTGATATTACAGTGTAATTGTAATACAAGCTAAATACAAACACAATACAATTGTTAGATATTCAGTTACATATCCTGCAAAACAACATGCCAAGATCAACCTTGAGACATTTATAAACACTAAAATTTATAAAATGTCTTCCTCAATTGACTCTAAGGACCCCATATGCGAATGCAAAAATCAGAACGTGTCAATAATCACATCAAATGCTGAACACTGATTGAGCAGCCAAAAAAATTTCTAATTTTAAAATGTAATAGTTCAAGATAAAAGCATGCTATTTCCTATATATACTGTCTTTGTATTCTGCATAGAGTTCTAAGGTAAAGATTGTTTTGCTTTTATTAATTGCCAGAAATGATGTTCTGTTTGCTGCTTTGTCATGGATCTTTCATTCTTCTTTCCTGAGAGACCCTTAGTTTCTTTGGGAGGGGGTTTATGTATTGGTTTTCATCGAATTGAATTATTAAAGGTTAGTTCTGAATGGGAATTTCCTCTGTAAAAACGTCTGTGTTGTCCATCGGTATAACCCTAGTTCTTTGCAGCGAGACAAGGTTTATTGTTTGCATTTTCCAACCATCCCTTAAACTTTTCCTGCTATTTCCTTTTTCCCCTGTAATTCCTTTTGCTGTTGTTTTTCTTTCTACTTCTCACATTATTTAGCATTTTAAAACTCTTTTCTTTCCTTTTTTTAGTTTTAAGGAGTGGAGAGTTTAATAGGCAAGAAGGAAGGAAAAAGACAGAAGGAAGGTAAAACTATTCTTGATATTTTTTCTTTGCTTTTTCTTGCAAATATTCTTTCTCTAGTTCCTTAATTTCTTGATTATTTCTGGGGCCTTTTCTGAAACCACTCCTTACGTTTTTCTTAAAAATTTATCTTTCATTTTTTCAAGTTCTTTCTTTACTTTTTTCTAGATGTTGATTTAATTTCTCTAGACTTTTCTCTTGTAGGTGATCACATTCTTCTTTGCCAAAGAAACAGCTTGCCATGGCATAAACCTGGTTTCTCGTAAGCGTACCCATTTTTCTTCTTGGTTATCTCCTGATTTGACCTCACTGCTGATGCATCCCTGTAATTCCATTCCACTCAGTCTTGCCACCTTGATCTCTGAGTCATGTCATGAACATCTTTGTCCACATCTTTTACATTGCCCCCAACAACATCATCCTCCCAAAATGAGAAGCTCTGATGGTGGAGGGGAGAAAACAGTGATGTGGCAGGATTGGGGCAGCTCAGCTGAGGCTTCAGTGAGCCCACAGACACCACTATCATTCCCAGCCCCTGCCCCCCAGGGCCTGTCAAGAAGACAGAGAAGGTATCTGAGAAGGGCCGAGACGTGGGCCTGCAATCAGCTGGGAAGTGCGTATGGGGAGGCGGAGAAGCAGCTCCCCACTGCCCTCACCCACATCTGGCCTGCCCAGCCAATTGGTTATGCTTTTTGCATCATGCCTAAAAACTCACCATCTGACTTTGTTCTTGACATTGTATTTTAAGATACATTTAGGCTGTTGTAGAGGGCTAAGTATATATTGGTTGTTACTGTTCTATGGCATTTCCATTTAAAAAATATGCCACAATTAATTGAATAATTATTATTACTGATTAATATTTGAGTTATCTTCTTATGCTTCTCTTAGTGTTTCTGATGGTACTACTCATCTCCTTTCATTGCTTCTTATTCTGTGCCTGCCTTAACATGTGGAAGTTGCCCAAGCTTCTGTTGTCAGGTATCTTCTTTTTTCTGTCCTTTCTTTTCCTTTTTTCTCTTTTATCTATCTGATCTCTTCATTTGGGGGGTAAATAACTATCTATTCCTTTGGGTAGGATTCTGGAGACCTGACTCAATCAGATTATATTCCCAGGGAGCTTGGCTTGGGTAGGTTATGAGGTTGAGTCACTATATATATATATGTGTATATATATATATATGTATATATATATGATGGAGTCATGCTGTGTTGCCCAGGCTGGAGTGTGGTGCTTGGACCTTGGCTCACTGCAACCTCCACCTTCTGGGTTCAAGTGATTCTCCTGCCTCAGATTCCTGAGTAGCTGGCATTAGAGGAGTCTGCCACCACACCTGGCTAAGTTTTATATTTTAGTAGAGATGATGTTTCACCATGTTGGTCAGCCTGGTCTTGAGCTCCTGACCTCAGGTGAGCCATCCACCTTGGCTGGGATTACAGGAGTGAGCCACCACACCTGGCCAAGGTTGGGTCATATGTTTACCAAAGCTTATGGTGTAGAGGTCCCTTTCTGGACATCTGAAAAGCATAAAGCTGAGGATAAGCAGGCTGAAATAGAAGCATAACCCATAGATGAATATGAGAGCCATATTCATGTAGAAGATAGAGGAATTTAGTGGAACTAATGATTGAGAAATGTTATAGCTGGTGGATCAGAAACAAGTCTGGGAAGATTTATTGAAGTTGAGACTGATGGATTTTACTTTGATTCTTATGCCTACTTGTTTGGGTAATTCAACAATTAAAGAGTATATTGAAAGGTCTGACAAAATGGGCAATGGCCACCTAATCTAGACGTGACTTACTCTTTGAAATCCAAGAGTGATTTTTTAACCATCTCGTAGACATCATTGCAGAAATGTGTTTTGTACATCAAATTTGATATGTCAAGTTATTTGTGGTGGCTCATACCTGTAATCCTAGCACTTTGGGAGGCTGAGGTGAGCAGATATACTGAGATCAAGAGTTCAAGACCAGCCTGGCCAACATGGCAAAATCCTGTCCCTAGTAAAAATACAAAAAAAAAAAAAAAAATTAGCTGGGCATGGTGGTGTGTGTCTGTAGTCCCAGCTACTCGGGAGGCTGAGGCACAGGAATCACTTGCACCTGGGAGGCAGAGGTTGCAGTGAGCTAAGATGACTCCACTGCACTCCAGCCTGGGCAATAGAGCGAGACTCCATCTCAAAAAAAAAAAAAAGTTTATATGTAAGAAATTGAACTGATCTTCCCTTTCCAACTACTTTTCTTGGGAAAGCATACATAGTACCACAACTGTTCTCCATATCTCAAAGTCAAGAATCTCTGAACCATCTTTGATTCAGTCTTCTTGCTCATCATCTATTTTTAATCAATTGTCAAGTCCTATTGGTTTCCCTTCCAAACATCACTCTTAGACATTCTTTCGCAGTTCGGTCTCTCCTTTGGACCATTGTAATGACTTTCTTACTGACCTCCCCAAGTATAATCTCTGACCTCTCTAATCTATTTTTCACATCATCACAGTAGCAGAGAAGCTACTATCTGCATGTCACTATTTAATTTTAAATACATTATAATTAAATACAATCCAAAAATTAGTTTCTCTGTGAAACTAGCAACAATTCAAGTACTCACGTGGCTAATTAGCGACTATGTTGGACCCTGCAAATATAGAACATTGCTGTCGTTCTAGAAAGTTCTGTTCTGTTCAGAATATAGGCAGATAATAACGCCTTTACTTTTGATAATTTGTTATTTTTCTCCCTAGCTTGTAGCAGAAAGTGCAAGTTTCTTGATGTAGAATTTAAATCCCAAATTATTTTTCTAACATTGACTTCTTTTTTTGGGGGAGACAGAGTCTCACTCTGTCACCCAGGTTGGAGTGCAGCTGGGTGAACTCAGGTCACTGCAACCTCTGCCTCTCAGGTTCAAGTGATTTTCCTGCCTCAGTTTCCCAAGTAGCTAGGATTACAGATGTATGCCACCATGCCCAGCTAATTTTTGTATTTTTAGTAGAGACAGGGTTTCGACATTTTGGCCAGGCTGATCTTGAACCCTTGACCTCAGGTGATCCACCCTCCTAGGCCTTGCAAAGTGCTGGAATTACAGACATGAGCCACTGTGTCCAGCCTAGCATTGACTTCCTTGCATTATTTCCGAAACTAGCTATGGTGGTCTATTTTTCTATTTCTCAAGCATTCCAGGCAATTTTGTGCCTCTGTGTTTTTGATATTCTTTCTCTTTCTCTCTCTCTTCTTGATTTTTTTTTTGGCTGGGATGCTTTCTTTGTTCCCCCTTTCTCATTTTTTGTATGTTTAAATCTTCCTCACTGTCAGTACCCTGTTCAAATGATAATTCCTCCCAGGACTCTTATCCCACCAGAAAGATAAGCTTCTTTATTCACTTTCTACGTATTGTTACTTGTACTTCTATTTAGCAATTATGGCATTCTCTCTTGTATTATAATTGTTTGTTTATCACCCATCTCTCCCATTAGATGGAATTATATCTTGTTTAAGGCAGGAATGCTTCTAATTTATTTTTCCATGCTCAAAATGTTCAGTAGAGAGTCTTAGACAGTTGGAAGTAAATTAGTTCAATTGAATTAAAGTTATAGTTGTTGTGGACTATGGTTTGGTCTGCTCAGAGAAATGCCCTAGGAAGCAGTAATTAGAAAGTTCTTATGTTTTACAACAAACATGCAGGTAAGGAAAGGTTGCAAAACATAGGGTACAGGAAAGGGTGGTGATTCAACTACTGGTGCAAAAAGATTTCGGAACCTGGAGCCCAGACACTGTATTGGTGACAAAACATTTTGAGCAGCAGCCTTTATATCTTATGGGGAAGTGTCTGGGCAGTGACTTGGCTCTTCTGGGGGGTAAAATCACAGGAGTGACTTCTTCATGCCTCCTAGACCTTGGACCAAGCTCATCTTTCTCAGGCTGTGATCATTGTGATGACTTTGGGAATCACTGTGATCCCAGTATAAACATTGTGATGTTCTTCCTGTGAAAAACAGAAGAGGGCAATGCAAGCCTGAATGTTCCCAAATTTATCTTTTTCTCTATGCTCTTCTCATATGTTTTTTGATGCTAAGTGTGACTTCCAAATATAGCTAATTTGTTTTTTTCCCACTAGTTTTACTTTCACTATCAATAAACCCAGCTCTAATTTTCTCAGATCAGGGGATTGGAAGCTGAGATGGTAGCAGAAGCAATGCAAGCAAAAATAATGCGTGTAATTAATTACGTCAATTTCCTAATTATGAACTTGGTCTTAGTGGTCTGAGTGTTCTTTTTAGAGCAGAACATGTTAAACTGTGGCCTATAAACATGAGTGAAAGAGAGTACAAGAAATCTTGAAACTGAATAATTACATGTGCATTTAAAAAAATTATTTGTTATTTTTATGGGTACATAGGAAGTACCTATATTTAAGGGGTACATGAGATACTTTGAGGCACACAATGCATAATAATCACATCAGGGTAAGTGGAGTATCCATCACCACAAGCATTTATCATTTCCTTGTATTACAAACATTCCAGTTATACTCTTTTAGTTATTTTCAAATGTACAATAAATTATTGTTGACTGTAGTTACCCTGTTGTGCTATCAAATACTGGCTCTTATTCATTCTATACCTTGGTACCCATTAACCATCCACACTTCTTCCCCACCCCTACTACTCTTCCTAGCCTCTGGTAACCAGCATTCTACTATCTATCTTCATTGGTTCAATCGTTTTAATTTTTAGCTCCCACAAATGAGTGAAAACATGCAAAGTTTGTCTTTTTGGGCCTGGCTTATTTAACTTAACATAATGTCCTGTTCCATCCATGTTGCTGAAAATGACAGAATCTTATTCTTTTTAATGGTGGAATAGTGCTCCATTGTGGGTATGTACCACATTTCCTTTGTCCATTTGTCTGTTGATGGACACTTAGGTTGCTTCCAGATCTTGGTTATTGGTATTTTCCATATGCTGAACCAGTCTTACACCCTGGGATAAACTCTAATTGGACAAGATGAATGATCTTTTAAATGTGTTGTTGAATTCAGTTTGCTAGTATTTTGTTGAGGATTTTTGCATAAATGTTCATTTGGGATATTGGTCTGTAGTTTGCTTTTTTTTTTTTTTATGTGTCTTTGGTTTTGCTATCAGGATATTATTGGCTGCATAAAATGAGTTTGGAAGTATTCCTTCCTCCTCTATTTTTTTGGAATGATTTGAATAGGATTGGTATCAGTTCTTCTTTAAATGTGTGGTAAAATTCAGCAGTGAAGCCATCAGTCTCAGGCTTTTCTTTGCTGGGAGACTGTTTATTACATCTTTGATATTATTATTAGTGGCTATTTCAGGTTTTGAATTTCTTCATGGTTTAATCTTGGTAGGTTGTAGGTATCCAGGAATTTACCCATGTCTTCTAGGTTTTACAGTTTATGAGCAACTAGTATATACTATGATCAATGATCATAGTAACCACTGATGATCCTTGGAATTTCTGTGTTATCAGTTATGGTTGCTCATTTTTTCATCTCTGACTTTATTTATTTGGGTCATCTCTCTTTTTTTCCTTGGTCTGTCTAAAGATTTGTTGATTTTGTTAATTTTTTCAAAAAAACAACTATTTCTTTCATTGATCTTTTTTTTTGCTTCAATTTCATTTATTTCTGCTCAGATATTTATTAGTTCTTTGACTAATTTTGGGTTTGCCCTTTCTTTCCCTCCTCTCTCCTCCCCTCCCTTCTCCTCCCTTCCCCTCCCTCCCTTCTTTCCTTCTTTCTTTCCTTTCTCCCTCCCTTCCTCCCTCCCTCCCTCCTTCCTTCCTTCCTTCTCCATAAAAGTGATTTTCTCTGGTGATATATTTTGATTTCTTGGTTTTTATTTTTTGGATATCTGTTGTATGTTTTTTTTTTTTTTGATTTGAGGTTGCCATGAGGCTAGCAAATGATATCTCATGAACCATTATTTTAAGCTGATGATAACTTAAGACTGATTGCAAAAACAAGCAAGCAAACAGAAAACTAATAAAACTCTATATTTTAACTTCATTTTCCTGCTTTATAATTTTTTGTTGTTTCTATTTATATATTATTATGCTGTCTATGTCTTGAAAAGCTGTCATAGTCATTATTTTCTACTGGTTCATCTTTTAGTTTTTCTACTCAAGATATGAGTAGTTTACATACCACAATTACAGTGTTATAATATTCTGTGTTTATCTGTGTACCCACTATTGCTAATGAGTTTTGTACCTTCAGATGATTTCTTATTGCTCATTAGCATTCTTTTTTTTTAGATTAATGAGCTTCCTTTAGCATTTCTTGTAGGACAGGTCTGGTGTTGATGAAATCTCTCAGATTTTCTTTATCTAGGAAAGGCTTTATTTCTCCTTCATGTGTGAAAGTATTTTCACTGCATATACTGTTCAAGGTAAATGTTTTTCTCCTTCAGCATTTAAAATATGTCAGGCTGTGTCTAGAAATGTCATCCAGGAGCTAAGACCTGGAATTGGGGCCTCAAGGCTTTGCCTGGTGCCCCATTTAAGTGTTGCTGAGCTGGTATACAAGTTGCAAGACAGATTTCTCTTAATTCTCCCCTCTCTCTCCAGGAGATGTGAGCTTCATCATCTGTGGT
This sequence comes from Cheracebus regulus, assembly GCA_963574635.1. Lineage (NCBI taxonomy): Eukaryota > Metazoa > Chordata > Mammalia > Primates > Pitheciidae > Cheracebus > Cheracebus regulus. The sequence continues at coordinate 33,785 of CAUYQU010091826.1, forward strand.
TGGGGGAGAGGTGACACAAGCATTCCTTTGGTCCCCATGGCTAATGTCTCACTAGGTCACATGCTCCCAAGTACACTGTCTCTGAGCCTATCACAACACCAAGATTGCCCAGGAATTGCAGTTCTGTGGCCTAAACTTCAAGTTTGTCTAGAACCCCAGAGCACTTTAGCCCCCTGGTGTGGGGCTAGCTGGAACTCAAGCTGTGACCACTGGGCTGGACAGTTCCCCTCTGGCTAGGCAGGGTCTAAATGCTCCATCTGTGGGTGCTGGCTGAGCTCTGGCTCCTGTAGCTTTCTACTGTGACAGGGCTGCTATGAGTTTTAATGCCAAGTCCTATGATAACTGTGCTCTCCCTCTCCCAAATGTACAGATTTTCTCTCTGTATTACATAGCTGCGAGGGATGGGGGAGGGATGGTGTAAGTGATTGAAGGCTGTCTGTCCTACCCTCTTCAGTGCCTCTTTCCTTGATAGGATGTTAAACCAGTTACTGTGATCACTCACCTGATTTTTGGTTCTTGTAAAGGTACTTTCTTGTGTAGATAGCTGTTGAATTTTATGTTCCTGTGAGGGTAGGGGGCAGTGGTAGACAATTGCTGGAGGCTTCTATTCAGCCATCTTGTTCTGCCTCCTGAATATGTACATATTTTAGGACAAAGAGTTTGCTTTTATTAGATTTTGCAAAGTTTTTTGTGAATATAGAGCCAAAAAAAATCACATTTAAAAAAATATTCACATTTTTCATTAATTAAGTAAATATCTGTTGAGAACATAATATGGGACAGGCATAGTTTTGAGGCTGGGGTACAATTGTGGAATCAGACAAAGATTCTTCTTCATTGAACTTTCGTTATGATGAGTAATATTTCACAAACAATGTCATGGACATCAGTTAGAGAAAACACAATGAAGACAAAATACTCAGATTCTAATTTCAGATGTACATGTTATCCAAGAATATACAATGGAAAAGTCAATCTTGGGGTAATTTATGTAGTGTGAAATATTTGAACAGTGGTCCACTTTACACTGGTTTCCTTACACATTGTAGGCATAACTATGGTGTCTTGAATGATTTAGTTTCCTAATTTTAAGTGGTCTTCCCTCTTTGAGAGTCTTTGAACATTCTGAAATAATATGATGCATGTTGGTACAAGGCAGTCCTAGTGTGGTTGGGGCCTGATCATTCAAGAAAGCCCCTTCTCCACAGAGTTCTATTTGCTCTCTTCTTTGGCTAGAGTTCCTCCAGTCTAGGTCATCATTAGCTGCCACTGGATGGAGCTATAGCATCAGGCAAATAATCTTTCTATTGATTCCAGGAGTAATTTCCCTGACATTTAGCCCTCAATTTTCTTAGCTGTAATAAGTAAGGATTGTTCAGTTCCTGCAATTTTGGAGTTGTAGTATTTTATTACTTACTTGGGTGTATTCCCTGAGTTCTTTTACAGATTCTTAAGATGTATTTTTTAAAATTAGGTATGTTAATTTTGCTTTGGCAATTTTGTGACATCTTTAAGATAAGTAGAGAAATCCTGGAGTGTTGCAAACCAATACTGGTAATTACTGGAGCAGGTGAATTAAATACTGCTGACATGTGTTTTCTGCAACCTTAATAAGTAATGACATGGCTTAAACTTTCCTTACACTGGGGGATCATTCAGTGGTTTCCTGCTGTCTTGAGATAAATTGCAGAAATTGTAAATTAAAATATTTCTCAAGTTTTGCCAGTTTTTATATGCTGAAAACGATGCCCAGAAAAATTAGTGTTATTTTCAATGTCATATTAGAAAACTTATGATTTAATTTTTTTTGAATATTTATCTATCTTCTATTATCTACCTTTCTATTCATAATCTATTTTACTACCAGTACTGTGTAAGCACTCTGTACTAATAGGAAATACTTTACGAAAAAATATTATCTCTCAAACCATCTACTAAATTACTACTTTTTGAATGGCCAATATTGATCTATAATCAGACTCTTTACCAAAGGCTAATATAAGACTAAGACCTATGCATGGTGAGTTGTCATTATTATTTTATTTATGCCATCAGTAATTTATGCCATTTAAATATAACCTTTCTTATCCTATATTTTTTTCCTCTGTAGGTTCATTGCTCTTCTCCATAAGCAAGAACAATGTCTCAGATCAGATGTACACTTAAAAGATTGACTAGCCAATAGAAATGCATATTCTTATAACCATCTGGTTGAACTGAACTAGAAATTTTGGTACCTTGTATTAGAAATGATTACTACCATTCTATAAAGACCTTTTAAAATGTTTATAGGCATCTGACATCCTTTACTTCTCCTTTAATAAATTAGTAATGAATTTCTAATACAACAGTTCAATGAAAACATTTATACCTGGCTAGGCACAGTGGCTCACTCTTGTAACCCCAGCACTTTGGGAGGCCGAGGTGGACAGATCATGAGGTCAAGAGATCAAGACCATCCTGGTCAACATGGTGAAACCCTGTCTCTACTAAAAATACAAAAATTAGCTGGGTGTGGTGATGTGCACCTGTAGTCCTAGCTACTCGGTAGGCTGAAGCAGAATCGCTTGAACACAGGAGGCAGAGGTTGCAGTGAGCTGAGATTGTGCCACTGCACTCAAGCCTGGGTGACAGAGCAAGACTCTGTCTCAAAAAACAAAAACAAAAGCAAAAACATTTTCACCTTTATATATAGTGTTTATTACTTTGTGATTTAAAGACTTACAAAATAGCAAAATCAGTTTCATGGAACAAGGCAGACAAGTCCACTACTTCTTCAGTGTTGCTGATTTTTCTAGTTGCTTGTTTTTATTATAGGAGATGAAACTTTCTTAAGGTTAAACATTGCTAAGACACGTTAATAATAAATGAAACAGAAAATTTCAATTTTTAAAGCACAATAAGATTTTTTTTTTGTACTTTAGGTTTTGGGGTACATGTGAACATCATGCAGAGTTGTTGCATAGGTACTTACATGGCAAGGTGGTTTGCTACCTCCATCCCCGCCCCGGTCACCTATATCTGGCATTTCTTCACATGTTATCCCTCCCCAGCTCCCTACCCCCTGCTATCCCTCCCCTAGCCCCCCACCACAGACCCCAGTGTGTGATGCTTCCCTCCCTGTGTCCATGTGTTCTTATTGTTCAACACCTGTCTATGAGAATATGCGGTGTTTGATTTTCTGTTCTTGTGTCAGTTTGCTGCGAATGATGGTTTCCAGATTCATCCATGTCCCTACAAAGGACACGAACTCATTGTTTTTTATGGCTGCATAGTATTCCATGGTGTATATGTGCCACATTTTCCTTGTCCAGTGTATAGTTGATGGGTATTTGGGTTGGTTCCAGGTCTTTGCTATTGTAAGCAGTGCCGCAATCAACATATGTGTGCATGTGTCTTTATAGTAAAATGATTTATAATCCTTTGGGTATATACCCAGTAATGGGATTGCTGGGTCAAATGGAATTTCTATTTCTAGATCCTGGAGGAATCGCCACATTGTCTTCTATAATGGTTGAACTAATTTACACTCCCACCAACAGCTTAAAAGTGTTCCTATTTCTCCACATCCTCTCCAGCATCTGTTGTCTCCAGATTTTTTGATGATCGCCATTCTAACTGATGTGAGATGGTATCCCAATGTGGTTTTGATTTGCATTTCTCTAATGACCAGTGATAATGAACATTTTGTCATATGTTTGTTGGCCTCATAGATGTCTTCTTTTGAAAAGTGTCTGTTCATATCCTTCACCCACTTTTGAATGGGTTTGTTTGTTTGTTTTTCTTTCTTGTAAATCTGTTTTAGTTCTTTGTAGATTCTGGATATTAGCCCTTTGTCAGATGGGTAGATTGCAAAATTTTTTTCCCATTCTGTTGGTTGCCAGTTCACTCTGACCATTGTTTCATTTGCTGTGCAGAAGCTCTGTAGTTTAATTAGATCCCATTCGTCTATTTTGGCTTTTCTTGTCAATGCTTTTGGTGTTTTAGTCATGAAGTCCTTGCCTATGCCTATGTCCTGAATGGTTTTGCCTAGGTTTTCTTCGAGGGTTTTATGGTGTTAGGTCTTCTGTTTAAGTCTTTAATCCATCTGGAGTTAATTTTAGTGTAAGGTGTCAGGAAGGGTCCAGTTTCTGCTTTCTGCACATGGCTAGCCAGTTTTCCCAACACCATTTATTAAACAGGGACTCCTTTCCCATTGCTTGTTTTTGTCAGGTTTGTCAAAGATCGGATGGTTGTAGATGTGTGGTGTTGCCTCCAAGGCCTCTGTTCTGTTCCACTGGTCTATATCTGTTTTGGTACCAGTACCATGCTGTTTTGATTACTGTAGCCTTGTAGTAGTTTGAAGTCCGGTAGTGTGATGCCTCCCGCTTTGTTCTTTTTGCTTAGAATTGTCTTGGCTATGTGGGCTCTCTTTTAGTTCCATATGAAGTTTAAGGTGGTTTTTTCCAGTTCTGTGAAGAAGGTCATTGGTAGCTTGATGGGGATAGCGCTGATGCTATAAATTACTTTGGGCAGTATGGCCATTTTCACGATATTGATTCTTCCTAACCATGAACATGGAATGTTTCTCCATCTCTTTGTGTCCTCTCTTATTTTGTTGAGCAGTGGTTTGTAGCTATCTTAACACTGAAACTTAGGCTGTTTCACTAAAGCTTCAAGTTAAGCATACTTTTTCAAAACAAAAAAACCAATACAAAATCTAAAACTACAGTTCAGTACCAGCTTCTTAAGGCTAAGTTTTTTAGAGCCTCTATTCTCTTAACGCCTGTAGCATTCCTGATCCATTACGAAGTTTTTCAAGAAAATACATATTGACTCTGTGTGGATTTCAAATAAATAGTGTTTGTTTGCTTTTTTTTAATGGCTCAACTATAATATGCAATATTGTTTATATACACATTCTAAAAAGTCCCCAAGTGGATAAACTAAATTGTTAATGGTAGTCACTCACAGGGAACAGGGTTAGGAGGTGAGAGGATGAGGGGTTCTTACTATGAATTTTTACAGAGTCTTTATAGGACTGGTTACATAATTTGTGACACCCAGTGCAGAATGATAATGTGGGTTCTGAGTTCAAAAATAATTAAGAATATCAAGACTACAACAGCAGATGATTGAACCAAGCAAGGGCCCCATGTGACTATACAGTTACAGGCTCATAAAGCCAAACCTTTGCCTTTATAAACTTTATGAGCCTAATATTCTATGTGCAATATTAAAAATCTGTGCTTCTTTAATTGTATGAAATTATATCACAGGACTACATCAGAATACAAAACATCCAGCCTTAATGAAAGTATTAAAACTAATACAGCAACCAAGAAAATTTTTAACGTGATAAATCATTTATTCAGAGTAGTTTGAAAGTCATTAATTTTTTTAAGGCTGCAGAGAATAAGGCGGTTACCCATGAAAGTTCACTAAGGCGTATGTACAAAAATGTTTACTGTAGCACTGTGTTATACATAACAAAAACCTGGAAACTCTTCCTATCAACTAGTTAAATAAAATCTGGCACCTTCACAAGAGGCACATTTAAAAAAGAATAGTAGGCACATTTAAAAAAGAACATGGTAAAGCAAATGTGTACCTAAGGTAGAACTGTGTACTAGTTCATTTTCACACTGCTGATAAAGACATATCCAAGACTGGGTAATTTAGAAAGGAAAGAGGTTTAATTGACTTACAGTTCCACAAGGCTGCGGAGGCCTCGCAATCATGGTGGAAGGCAAGGAGGAGCAAAGTCACAGCTTACATGGATGGTGGCAGTCAAAAAAGGAGAGCTTATGCAGGGAAACTCCCCTTCATAAAACTATCAAATCTCGTGAGACTTATTCACTACCACAAGAACAGCACGGGACAGACCTGCCCCCGTGATTCAGTTACCTCCCACTGAGTCCCTCCCACAACATGTGAGAATTCAAAATGAGAATTGGGTGAGGATAGAGCCAGACCATATCAATCTGTATGTCTGATACGGAAAGCATTCCAAGATACAAAGTTCAGTGTTTGTTTAAATAATGACATAGAAATACTCTTTATCATGATTCCATTTTAATGTATAGGCATCATTTTTTCCTATGCTATTTAAGAAATTTATCTGTGGTCTTCAAGGGAAGATGAGTACAGGGTGGGAAGGGAGACGAAGAAAGAGACTTCAAGAAAATGTGTCACATATACACTATGTAATACTATGCAGCCATAAAAAAAGATGAGTTCTTGTCCTTTGCAGGGACGTGGATGAAGCTGGAGACCATCATTTTCAGCAAACTGACACAAGAACAGAAAATTAAACACCACATGTTCTCACTCATAAGTAGGTGTTGAACAATGAGAACACATGGACACAGAAAGGGGAATACCACACACTGGGGCCTGTCGGGTGGGGTGAGGGGTTAGGGGAGGGATAGCATTAGAAGAAATACCTAATGTAGATGACAGGGTGATGATGGATACAGCAAACCACCATGGCACGTGTATACCTATGTAATAAACCTGCAAGTTCTGCACATGTAACCCAGAACTTAAAGTATAATAAAAAAAAATCGGCTTGACTCCAGGCATAGTTGTTTATGCCTGTACTCCTAGCATTTTAGAGAGGCAGGAACATCACTTGAGCTTAGGAGTTCCAGAACAGCCTGGGTAATGCGGTAAAATCGCATCTCTACAAAAAATTTAAAAATTAGCTGGGCGTGGTGGCACAAAACTCTAGTCCCAGTTGCTCAGGAGGCTGCGGTGGGAGGATCAATTGAGCCTGGAAGGTCAAGGCTAAAGTGAGCAATAACTGTGCCACTACACTCCAGCCTGGTCAACACAATGAGACCCTGTCTAAAAAAAAAAAAAAAAAAAGCTTTATAACAGCTACTTATATTCCAAACAATGTTTTGGCAAATCATACAAAATATACTTTAACAAATTTAATTTAAACTTTAAAGTTTTACAGGCACAGTGGCTCACACCTGTAATCCTAACACTTTGGGAGGCAAAGGTGGGACTGCCTGAGCTCAGGAGTTCTAGACCAGCCTGGGTGACACGACGAAATCCCTTCTCTATTAAAAATACAAAAGAGTAAAAAAGTATTCGGGCATGGTGATGCACGTCTACAGTCCCAGCTATTCAGGAGGCTGAGGCACGAGAATCGCTTGAACCCAGGAGGCAGAGGTTGCAGTGAGCCAAGATTCAAGATTGTGCCACTAGACTCCGGCCTGGGCAACAGAGCGAGACTGCCTCAAAAAAAAAAAAAAAAAAAAAGTATATAAAAACAAGAAACTCCTTCAGATAGGTACTGGCAAAAGATTAACAAAAATACAATCAGGACTCAATTATCTACTGAGAAAAAAAGCAGTGGCAAGGAAAACAACCAAAGAAATAATTTAAAATGTGTCTATTTCAACTTTCTCTCCATTAAAATATTCAGAGAAAATGCTAGCAAGACGCAACACACTGATCAGACATCTAAGAAAATAAAGGGCTTGGCTGGGCATGTTTGCTTATACCCACAGTCCCAGCACTTTGAGAGGCCAAGGTGGGAGGACTGCTTGAGGCCAGGAGTTTGAGATCAGCCTGGACAACATGGAAAAACCCTGTCTCTACAAAAATATAACAAAAATTAGTCAGCAGCAGTGGCATGAGCCTGCAGTCCCAGCTGCTCAGAAGGCTGAGGGAGGAGGATCACTTGAGCACAGGAGGTTCTGGCTGCAGCGAGCTGTAATCGTGCCCACTGCACTCCAGCCTTAGTGAATGTGTGTGACCATGTCTCAAAAAAAAAAAAAAAAAAACGTTTTTAATTACAAAAAAAATATTAAGTAAAAAAAAGAAAGGGCTTGAAAAAAAATCTCCAAACTGGGCAAACAATTTTGAAATAATTATAACTGGTTTTCCTTATCTTCTCCCTATTTAACCAGGAGCAACACTGCGGAAGAGACAGAGATATGGAGAAAGCCTAGCAACAGGGAAGCACTTGGGGAAGATGTCAGAAACAGAATTTCAACAGTCATTCCAAATACCAAGCATGGGGTTTCTACTGCTTAATGTATACTAGTAGCAAGATGTAAGATTAAAGTGAAAACATTCATTTTCCTGAAAATAACATACTGTATAGTGTAAAATTTGACCATTTCTATTTCACTCATATACATATACATATACATACATACATACATACATACATACATATATATTGTTTTGGAGACAGGGTCTCAGTCACCCAGGCTAGAGTACAGTGGTGCAAGCATGGCTCATTGCAGCCTCGATCTCCTAGGCTCAAGAGATCCTCCTGCCTCAGCCTCCTAAGTAGCTGGTACTATAGACATGTGTCATCACACCTGGCTAATTTTTAAAAATTTTTTGTAGAAACAGGATTCACCATTTGCCCAGGCACACCTCGAACTCCTGGGCTGAAGGGATCCTTCCACCTCGGCTTCCCAAAGTGCTGGAATTACAGGTGTAAGCCAGTGTGCCTGGCCAATTTTCCAGACTTTCTTAAACCATATGCAAAAAACCTGCTCATCTACAGACAGCTTTGCCTGTCTTCAGAACAATTTAGGACCACCGTCATGAATCTGTTTATGCAAAAGCCCTCTCCAACTTACTAGCAAAACTAATGAAAGCATGTAGGTACAAGTGAAAATGAGATGAGTGGCTGGGCACGGTGGCTCACACCTATAATCCCAGCACTTTGGGAGGCCAAGGCAGGCAGACCATGAGGTGAGGAGTTCAAGACCAGCCTGGCCAACATGGTGAAACCCCATCTCTACTAAAAAATACAAAAATTAGGGAGAGAGATCCAAGATGGCCACATAGCAGCAGCTCAGGATTGTAGCTCCCAGTGAAAGGGCAGAGAGCGAGTGGATGCCGCAACTGCAGACGAATTTTTGATGCCCACAGACTGGGAGATTCCCGGCGAAGGAGCCACTCGGGTCGCCAGCGCGACTCTTTTGGCCGGCGTGGCGCTTCTCGGTGCGGAGTGTACGGGACTGGATGCCCTTTTAGTAGGGCTCGGCCGGTCCCATCCCCACAAGGAGAACAGCAATTGGAAGCACTGAGGACTGAGAACAAGCACAGCTGAACCCGGGAAGGCCCAGCTCTGTAGGGAAGGGGCGCCACCCAAAGGAAAACTAAGAAACAGATAAAACTTCATCACCAACAAGCCAGACGTCCACTCAGAGACCCAATCTGAAAGTTGGCAATTACAAAGACGAGAGGTGG
>CAUYQU010091828.1:0-14973 GCA_963574635.1 Cheracebus regulus
ATGAAGTCCTTGCCTATGCCTATGTCGTGAATGGTTTTGTCTAGGTTTTCTTCTAGGGTTTTTATGGGCTTTGTGGCATTAATTGCATGTGTATCATATACCCCAGACATCTTCTGGGGGGCAACCAACTGTTAATCTCCTCTTGCCTTCTGAACCAGCTTCATTTCACCAAACATATGTTGAGAAGCTACCATATGCAGGATACAGTTTGTACTTCTTATACTTCCCTTCTTTAAGCTTCCCTCCTATCTAGCCCCATGATAACATTTCTGCTTCTTCTGAGGATGTCCTGTGTTGGCTTCTTTGCAGGGAGTTAGGTCTTTTAACAGCTGTGCAAGTAGATATAGTAGATATGTCAGGATATTTTTCCACAGACACAGATGTTTATTTATAGAGCTCCATTAACTTCTCATTAAGATGCCAGAGAGAGGAAAGAAGAATTGAGAAAAGCCAGACAAGGTAGAAAAGAAGAAAGAGTAGCAATTAAAATGTGAGGGCAGAGAGGTGCAGAAATGCTCAGAAACATCCTCAATCAGCTCCATGAAAAGAGGAACCACATCTCTTATGTCCATCCCATCTTCTTAGTTCTTTGAACATCATCTGACAGATATCTATCTTATGGATAAATAAAGTTAAAAAGAACTAGGCACTATCAGAGTTTGAAAAAAATACAACAAAAACAACTTCAACTGAATTAGTCTGTTTTCATGCTGCTGATAAAGACATACCCAAGACTGGGTTATTTAAAAGAAAAGAGGCTTAATGGACTCACAGTTCCATGAGGCTGGGCAGGTCTCACAATCATGGTGGAAGGCAAAAGGCACATCTTACTTGGCAGCAGACAAGAGAGAATGAGAACCAAGAGAAAGGAGTTTCCCCTTACAAAACCATCAGAGCTCTCATAAGAGTTACTCACCATGACTAGAACAGTATGGAAACCATTGCTATGATTCAATTGTTTCATAATTGAAAGCTCTTAATTGAAGCTCTCTTTGGGAGAGTTTGGATCTCTCCCAAATCATGTGGGAATTATGGGAGCTACAATTCAAGATGAGATTTGGGTGAGGACACAACCAAACCCTATCATCAACTAACTACATTCTAGAAAATGTAGACATTTTATACAATTATTTCCTGTTTTTTTTTAAAAAAAGGATCTAAGATTTGAATTTAAAGACCCAGATCAGTGCATGGGAGCCGTAGTTATAGGCAGCCAAGGCTGTGCACACTGGGGGAGAAAGAAGACTGGAAAGACATCCCAGTGGCATTTTTACGACTTTTTCAATAAATCCTCATTTCCAGGGCCAAGGCTCTTCCGAGGGCCAAAGCCTCAGTAAAATTTTCATTTCCATATAGTTCTATTAAAAAATGAACTCAATATATTCTGTGGCCTAATTTTATCATTTTTTGTTTAATTTTTAAAGCACAATCAGTGACTTTGAAGACCGGGGGCTACAGTTGGATGCGATGTGAAGTCTTCTGAAGTTAATATGCTGAAAAGTTAATTGTTAAACTTAATTTAACCACATCCAGTTGTGTTCTTCAGACTGAAGAAGGGTTTTGTTCTACTAATTATCCCATGGTTTTCATGGCTTAGGTCTCTTCCATGAGCCACTTCAGTATGAAAGCAGGCAACCAAACACTCTATTCACAAAACAAGAAACTGAATTTGCCATCACTCATGTCAAATGGTCAATTAGGTTCCTAGACAGACCTCAGAGCCATGTGTTATGGTAATGAACAAAATAAGTATAAGATGTTAGATCATTACAGTATTCCATGCATTAACCTTCAAATTAACCCTGCATTAAACACTCACAAACTTTTCTGGGTTCAAATCTAATGTCACTTATTTTACCATGACTCATAATTACCAAAGTCAGCTTCCATTCAATGTGATTAGTTCCTTGGCCCTGGAACCCACCAGTAGGTGGTACCTCTGTATCAACCAGTGACTTGGTGACAGATAGCTGGACTATGACTCAGGAAGTATACAGAGGAGGCTTTATTTCAGTGACTGCAAATAATTGGCAATATTCATTCACCTGCAGCTATTTACCAGTCACGAAATCTACAGCTCCCTCTCCCGTAATTTTCACTGATCATCTTTTTTCCTGCCTCTCTTCTTTTCACTCTTTTGTTAATTCAACGGATGGGCATTGGGCATCTATCACATGCCAGAAAGTATTCCAAGTGTTGGGACAGAGTGACAGAAAGATATTCACAGTCCTTGGCTATGTAGAGTTTATGTTGCAGGATAAGTGGAAAAGTAAGAGACAGACATTCGAATAGAAGTGGAAGGAGGAGGAGGAGAAAGAAAGGGAGGAAGAAGGGGAGGAGGAGAAATACAAATGTTATATAATTCATGATAATAGTTTTTAATCAAGTCCCATTATTTATTATTTGAAGCTTCTTTAAATTTGTTATTTATTTAGTGACCATTATGCACTCAGCGTTTACAAACGGTAGTTGGAGAAATTCATTCAACATCCCTAGGAAGTGGTTACTGTTCCCTTTTATAGATGAGGAGCCTGAATTTAGGAATATAATAAAATAATAATAATGGTAACAACAATATTAATGAAATTTAAGATATACTGAGACATGCCAAGCATTTACTCATGGTTTTATTCAACCTTATGATAATCTTATGAGGCACTTTTATCCTCATTTTATGGTTGAAGAATGGAAGCTCAGAGAGTTCAGCAACTCTCCTGAGGCTACAAAGCTATCCATTAAGAAAGCCAGACTATAAACCCAATCAAACTCTCTCCAAAGTATTTATTCTAAGCACATATGAGAAAACTGAAGCCCACAGAGATTAGATCTTGCCTTATAATCCACAAGTGGAAGAAGAGTTGAACCCATATCCAGACTCCAAACTCCATATTCTCCCTCTTACCCATGAAAGATTAATCTTCTCCAAATCTAGGCTACACTCTGAAGATATTTTTATTTTGATCACTACTACCCTGAATATCCCCAATGTGGAGCCTTATCTCAGGGCAGAAAGTAAATAGTAGATAGAGCAGAAGGTATGCCTGTCACCTGCCTCAGTCCTCTCACACAAAGGGCAGCCTTTCCTCTTCTTTGCCAACCTCTGAGTCTCCTTGTCTCTAAGCTCCCCCTCTTCTGCACAGCCTTCTTCCACTTTAGTGCATGACTGGGCACTTCCTACTCACATCCCCTCAGCTCTTACCAGCTCCTGAGGCACCACATCCATCTGTGATTGCATGTGCTATCCTGGCAATGCTCCTAGATCATGCGCATGTGTATGCATGCAAATGAATCTGGAGCAAATTGTCACAGCCAGGGATAAGGAGATTATGCTTATCTCCTTATCTCCTCCTGACAATAAGGAGGTGAGCATAAAGAGTGAAAGTGGCAGGTGATTGAAAAGGACTTAAAGAAGTATCACAGTGACAGAAGATGGGGAAGTCTTCAGAGCCACGGGACAAGGGCCTTCCAGAAGCATAAGATGCTGAGGAATGTTTTCCTGTTAATTGTGCTAGGCACCTTATCAATTATATCAGAAACTTTTAGTTTTGAATTCCTTTATTTATCCTGTAAGGAAGACACTTGTTTCCAATTATACAGAAGAAGAAAAGATATTGTATGTTCTTCACATGTACCCCAAAACCTAAAATGCAATAAAAAAAAAAAAAAGAAAAGATGAGAGAGTAGAAAGCAAATTTTCCCAAGGTCACATAGGGAATAAGGGAAGGAGTCAGGGTTTAAAACTGCATTGCTCCATCAATAACATATGTTTTCTATACTAATATTTTCCACTGCGGCAAATATGACACAAGAGTTACTGAGATTGAGGAGTGAGTAAGGGCCTCCCTCATTGGCAACTAAGACAGGTGATCCTATAAGTTACTATTTATGCTAGAATCCTTTTGAAATGAAAGCAAGTGCTCTTAATAATATGCCGAGACAGCAGGTATAAAGGTGATGTTCAGTCTCCCTACTAAGACGGAACTGGTGACTGAAAAAAGAGTCCTGGTAGAACACTGAGGTGGAAGGCAGAAAGCAGTGAACTAAAGAGATAGGAAGAGATTTTAAAAAGTAGAAAATGAGAGCAGATCATGCTACTTAAAAAATAATTGCTGGACATCAGAGGAATGATACTGAAAAGCAACTTATGAGGGCACCAGATCTGACTTAACTGTGAGCTTGGTGATGGCAGAGACTATGAGCACCTTCTTCATTGCTATATCTCTAACATCTCCTGCAGAGCCTGAAGTCTAGAGCTACCTACTACATACATTTTAATAGCAGAGTCAGAAATTGCTCTCATATAGCAGAAGAATGCTGAGGATAATTGTAGGAAAAGGGGTGGATATTATAAAGATTAGTTAAAAATAATAATGAGAGGGATGATAAATAACATAGGAGGGATTGGTGGTAAATGGCCTTAAGATTTCAAGTGAGATAGGTGCTTCTATTTGAAGGAAAAAGGGCAACTCTTCTTTTAGTGAAGTAATAACATGATGCTATAATGACTGCATGACATACAGATAGGAGATAACTTTTCATCAGTGGTGAGGACCAAATGATAGCAAGATACATTGAATATTGTCAGAGAATATGCACTGCATGTATTTCATTCCTGAAACCCTAAACAGGCATCACCCAAAGAAGCTGAATCCTTTCTATTGAACACCTCCAGTGTGGAGGGTAACGAGCTGTGGAGAGCCAAAGCAGACAAAATTTCCTTGGACTGGGCTTCTAGCAATATGGGTATCCCCTGATTGGCCAGGACTTACTGAGTGCCCTTGAATAATCCCTTTCCCCTTGCAGTACCAAATGTGATTTTGAACCCGATCACAAGTTTCCATAGGACTGAAGGCTCCATGCTAAGACAATGACCAAGTTTTCAATAAAATGATAAAAATTGAGAAAAAAGAGTTCAGTTTTCCACAGGTCTAAATTTACTCCATTTAATAACTATGCCTATTCTGAATCATGTGTTTCCATGTTTTTTTGTTTTTCTTTTTATGAAATCCATCTCCAACAGCTGGATGTCTGATGTCAGTGTTTCATCTTTTAGGGACCTGACTTAAGAAATTTATTTTCCAAATTATATGCTTTCTTGAAATTTACTTGTATTTTACAGTGGCAGGATCTGGAGCCTATTGAGCTGGAGCACCTCTAGGGTTCTAGGCTCTGTGATTTGCTTGACAAAACTTGAGACTCTGAACTTCCTTTGATGGCTGAGTTTTGAAAGGAGAAGAGGCTGCAGACTCTTACTGATGCTCACGGAAGTCCTAACAACCAAATAATTGATACTTGTTGATTGGGAGAGTGTGAATGAACAGTTTTTGGGGATAAACATCCTAAATAGAGGTATCTTCCTCATAACAGTAATAAATTATTTACATTTACCTATACAACAGGCTAGATAAAGTCCTCCAACGTTATTAAGGAACAACCTGAATGTGTGTCGTGGGAGTGGACATGTGACTGTCTAGGAGAAAAGAAAACAGATATAGAATGAGAGAAAAGAGTAAAACACTGTGAGTTAAAGCTTGAGTCAATGAGTTCAGGCTTGATGTGCCAGTGGAATTATGCAATGAGCAGCACGGCCTGAGGTCATCAAGACCTCACATACTAGACAGATGCACATACTAGACAGAGACATAATTATTCTAAATAAATTCCCTGAAGTAGATATAATTGGTTCAGGCTGGAAGCAAGATAGCTTTTGTTGCTGCAGAACTAATTTTTGTGCTAGGTTTTGCTTTGGTCTTTAGCAGCTTACATACAGCACCTGGCTGTGGAAGCCATAATGAGACAGAACCTTCAGGGGAAGAAATAATTGAAACATTTCCCAGGATACGTAGTTTAAGAGATGACTGATGAAGGAATGGAATCTATAATGATGTTTCATCAAGATATATTCAAACAAGGGACCTCATGTATTCAGAAAAACTTCCCCAGGAGAGTTCAGTGACATATACTCTTTTTAAGAAAAGACATCATTGTAAAATTTCACATTCTAAATAAGGTCAACTTGGGGCCCTATTTTTTTTAATTGATAGCTTGTGGAAAGAAGCAACTGCACTCTAAATGGGTAAGTCTCCTTGAACAACTGAAATATGATCCAACGTATACAGAACTTTGTTAGTCTGATCAGGCTGCCACAACAACATAACCACAGACTGGGTGGCTGAAACAAGAGACCTTTGTTGTCTCAGAGTTTTGGAGCTAGAAGTCCAAGATCAAGGTCCCAGCTGATTCTGTTTCTGATGAGGGCTCTCCCCTTGGCTTCCATACATGGAACAATGCAAGTGACCCACTTTCCTCACTAGACGCTTTTGAAACAGCTTTCCACAGATGGTAATGGTCAATGCTGATTCATCCACACTCTCCCTCACCTTGCTCCATCGTCATCAGTGCTATGGACTAGGAAATTATTTCTCACATCTCTTGTCACAAGAGAAGAATGGGCCATGCCAGAAAAATAGACTGGTAGAATCCAAACCTGCTGGAGGAGGGAGCAGCACAAAAAGACAGTAGCAAAGCAGTGGTGTGGAAAGTGAGTTGAGACGTGATGGTCCAGGCAGAGTCAATTCCACAGAGTACAGCAAAAAGAGTCTCTTTCACCATAAGAAATGAATGTGAACTTGTATCAGCTTAGGATGAGAGTAATATGGAGAGTCAAGCAGACAACTGGCATCAAAATATGCAACTGTGGCTGGCCCCGGGGGTAGCACTTCAGGTAAGAGAAAGGTAAGAGGAAGAAAACTGACATTCAGTAAACATCTAATTTTAAGAAGGCACTCTTTATAACGTATTGAATTTACTTTTCATAATACTACAAGACAGTATTTCAAACCATTTAAACTACTCTTAACGGAGAAAGCAAATGAGGTTCAGAGAAGCCAAAGAATGTGCCTGCATTAATTTCTCCAGAGAAACAGAATATAGAATAGAATAGAATAGAATAGAATAGAATAGAGTAGAGTAGAGTAGAGTAGAGTAGAGTAGAGTAGAGTAGAGTAGAGTAGAGTAGAGTAGAGTAGAGTAGAGTAGAATAGAATAGGCTAGGGTAGGGTAGGGTAGGGTAGGATAGGATAGGATAGAACAGAACAGAGAATAGAAAATAGAATAGAATAGAATAGAATAATAGAGAATAGAATGAGTGGAGTGGAGAGGAGAATAGAATAGAAAGAATAGAATAGAAGAGAAGAGAAGAATAGAAAGAAAGAATAGAATAGAATAGAATAGGGTAGGGTAGGGTAGGGTAGAACAGAACAGAGAATGGAATGGAACGGAATAGTATGGAATGGAATGAAATAGCATAGAATAGAATGGAATAGACTAGAATAGAATAGAATGGAATAGAATAGAAAAGAATAGAATAAATAGAATAGAAGAATAGAATAGAATAGAAGGGTAGGGTTGGGTAGGATAGGATAGAACAGAACAGAACAGAACAGAGAATAGAATGGAGAAGAATAGAATAGAGGAGAGTGAAATAATAAAGATTTATTGTGAGGAATTTCCACACACAATTGTAGAATTATAGAAGCTGAGAAATCTCATCATCTGCAAGCTGGAGGCTGAGAAACTCCCCTAGTACAGTTCGGTTCAAACCCTACACTCTGAGAACCAGGGAGCCAATCACGTAAGTCACAGTGAGTGGAAAGGTCCAAAACCAGGAACACTAACCTCTGAGGGCAAAAGGAGATGGGAGCAAGTTCACCCTTCCTCCACCTTTTTATTCTCCACTGACCCATGTTTCATGATTAGTAGGTTTCATCAGAGGGAGAAACAACTTCCGAGCAATCAGTCATTGGTGTGTTGAAGGAAAGTATTCTCGTATCTGAATTCTTTTGTGAAAATTAATTTCATTAAACATAAAACTGCACATGCATAAAGAAAACGAATTAAACAAATAAGACCTACCTCTTTGGGGTTACTATCTAATTTTTGTCTAGTGCCTGCTTTTTCTATCCAAAAGTTGTTTCATTCATATAAAAGTGAGAAAGACCATTTATTTTGACCCACATTTTAATGACCCAATCTTTCCCCTGTGCTCTTTTAAATTTACATTTTTATTCTGGTATTTGCAATCTTTATGGTGCCATTTTGCCCGCTTTATTTCTCTTGAACTTAAATGCCAAAGCAAAGTAGGCCCAGCAAAAAGCTTCAGGCACCAGGCACCTGGACAGTTTTGTTTCTTGTGTTTTGCCAGTTAAATGAAACTTTACTCTGAGACTGCCTTGGGAAGTGACAGGCTTAATATCCTGGTTAGCAAACAGACGAATTACAGTCACACTTGACTTATAGTCTGTTTAAACTACACATCAGCTGCAATTTGTGGTTTCTACTTCCTAAGAAAGGGAAACCTTTGGGATGTCATAGAGACTATAACTGCCGAGTCCCAGAAAGGAGGACTCTAGATGTGTTGGTGTAAAGGGAAAAGGATAAGAGATGAATTACATAATTGCTATATGTCCCATTATTCAAGAGAGTGTATTTAAGTCCATTCTTATGAAACATATTGGATATGCAAGCAATTCTGAACCAAAGACATCCAACAGTTGATCTCTGGTGAAACAAACATATACTGTAAGTCTGAAGAAGAATTCCTGTTTTTCTGTGTCCTAGTTAAAAATTTAACTGAATACTATCTCTGAACCTTCATTCCACTCACAGATCAAGTTGGAACTGAATTCTTGGAAGGAGCAAAGAAAGAAAAATAATCTTAGATTTCTTAAAATTAGATTAAATGCATACTATTATTAAAGGATAATGTTGCTGGGATTTTGCTGTCTATCATGGTTCTGAATGATGAATGTACTCAATCGGCAGGACATAAATATACTATATTCTCTGTGCTTCTAGAATTTTTGGACATTCTTTCAAGTTTTCCAGTACGTTTTTTTTTTTTTTCAGATTAATAATCCTGCTTTAAATTTAGAAATCCCTAAAATGTAGTTGTTGAAGAAAAACATATTGAACATATTACTTCCTAGTACAACTAGCATGCTATTTAAAAATCAGTTTATTTCATGTTTCTCAATTTTTGGACTTCTAGTACATTATTTCACTTTCTGGGCCTCAAGCTAGATTCAGATGCAAACAGACAACATTACTGAAGTGAATAACCTAAGTTATACTTTGGTTTATTCATGTTTTAAAGTAATCTAAATTAAACACATATTTTAAGTTTAATGAATACAGTTAAATTAATAGGTTTATCTCATGAAATTATTCATAGTCTTTAAATGAAATGAGGTAGCCCTACATGCATGGATAGAGAAACATGGCTAAGAAATAACATCAAATGAAAGTTCAAGTTGTATAAATAAGTATATTATTATCAAATTTGTGTAATCATATTGCTATATAGATAATTTTAAATAAATATATTCATGGGTAATGTTTACTCATGAACAGAAAACAATCAGGAAGGATATAGATAAGCCATATGACAATTATATTAAAAGTTTCACATTACATTTGTGAATCATTTATCACATGTATTTTATGTATTTTATATTTCCTTTTTAATCTGATTTCAAAATTACTGTGTGTGAAACTTTATTTTTTTGGTGGGCAGTTCTATGAATTTTAACAGATAAATACATTTACATAACCATCACCACAAAAGTATATAATAAAAAGTAGTCTCCACAACCTTTTTTTTAATAATTAAAAGTTACTGTAGTAAATCCAAATGAGAAGCAGGGATTCTCCAGGCCTCTGCACAAGAATGTCTTCTTCCCGGAGACTCCCTGCCACAGTGGCTTCTTCAAGTGGTCCCATCTTTATCAGCGATCCCAGCTATTTCAGATCCCAGGCCTGGAAATATCTCTCCCGATACACACAGGAACAGCTCTGTGGGGCAGAGACAACATGGAGGGCACACAGTTTAGATATTTTTATTTGCCAGTCCTAACTATATTCTCATGACATAAAGCTGTCTACAGTACTAGTCAGAGCTGGAATCTGATCAGGTAGCAGGACTGGTTGTACTGCCATCACAGGCCAGAGAACCTTTGCTTCTGCCAGGGGGAGTGCCCAGGCTGGAAGTTTTCAGCTTCCTAAGGCATAAGCCTCTTTGGCAGCAACATTGCATTTGTACTATTCTCAACAAATTAAAATAATAGTAAAAAGAAAATCAAAGTTGTTGCCAAAAAAAAATTTATGGAAGTTTGGGGGTTCTTCTGAGAGTAGGAAAACAAGCAACATCAAGAAAGAGGTAAATGTAAAAGAGGAAGAGGCGGGATGATGGAAGGGATCTGGAGTTTGCCCACCATGTTTCTTCCTTTCCCCAGAGCATATTTTATCTTATTTATTGCTTTTTCCCCTTTTCATGAGTGTTGACCCAGAGCCTATTTCTAACATGCAGAAGTGTCAGTAATGTTTAGAAATAGGTTTGTCTCTCCATTGAGGCACCAGTAGCCTCCTGGTGGTCTGTTTCCTCCTGAGTATATTTCTTGTTTTTTTTTTTTTTAATTAATTAATTAGTTTTTATTGTACTTTAAGTTCTGGGGTAAATGTGCAGAATGTGCAGATTACATAGGTATACAAGTGCCATGGTGGTGGTGTGCAGCATCCATCCCCCTGTCATCTACATTAGGTATTTCTCCTAATGTTAGCCCTTGGCAATCCCCCCACCCCACAACAGGCCCAGGTGTGAGATGTTCCCCTCCCTGTGTCCATGTGTTCTCATTGTTCAACATCCACTTAAGAGTGAGAACATACGTTGTTTGCTTTTCTCTTCTTGTGTCAATTTGCTGCAAATCATGGTTTCCAGCTTCATCCATGTCCCTGCAAAGGCCATGAACTCATCCTTTTTTTATGGCTGCATAGCATTCCATGGTGTATATGTGCCACATTTTCTTTATCCCGATGGGCATTTGGGTTGGCTCCAAGTCTTTGCTATTGTGAATAGTGCTGCAATAAACCTAAGTGTGCATGTGACTTTATAGTTGAATGTTTTATAATCCTTTAGGTACATACCCATTAATGAGATTGCTGGGTCAAATGGTATTTCTAGTTACAGATCCTTGAGAAATCACCACACTATTTTCCACAATGGTTGAACTAATTTACATTTCTATAAGATAGGTGATATCAGCACAATGAGACTGTAGATGGCACAGAGGGAGGACACAATATTCACTTTCACAGTTTTATTTTTGAAAGTCACTGCGGTGACACACTATGAGCAACATCCTGATACTGAAATCACAGGCATCAAGGAGCTGAGATTCCAGAAAAACACCTAACCTTGCTTTGTAAGCTGGAAGAGTTTCCAGCCAGGAGAAATGGCTAGAGGAGAGAGTCAATGGAAGTGCTCTCCATTACTCTTCATCCTTCACAGGTAATTTTGTTTATTACCACTCAGAATGTTCAGTCAGTCATCAACTGAGAATAAATCCCTCCCTTGAGAAATACACAAATATTTTGGAGGTAAAGCCACTGGCTTCCACATATAAAGAGTTCTGGGTGTTTTAGTTCTTTTGTTTCTGGGAGTAATTATTTTCTTGGTTCCTGCCAATTTATTTTTAATTAATTTTTGGAGGGGGTTATTTATTTTTTGAGACAGGTCTCAGTCTGTCACCCAGGCTGGAGTGCAGTGGTGCGATCTTGACTCACTTCAACCTCCGCCTCCTGGGATCAAGCAATTCTTCTGCCTCAGGCCTCTGCAATAACTGGGATTACAGGCACGTGCACCATGCCCAGCTGATTTTTGTATTTTTGTGGTAGAGATGTGGTTTCACCAAGTTGGCCAGGCTGATCTCAAACTCTTGACCTCTGGTGATCTGCCTGCCTCAGCCTCCCAAAGTGCTGGGATTACAGCCATGAGCTACCACACTGAACTTTTTAATAATCATTTTTCCAGGAATTTTGACCACCTGTGTTGCTATCATTTGAAATTAGTGTCCATAGGACTCCTACCTGTCTGTCTGGGGACACAGCTTGTCTGCCCTGTGCAATGTGTCTCCCCTGTCAAGGGCGTAGCTCTGATCTAACCTTGATCATCTGTGTGATCCTACAACCTCGCTCCAGGTCCCTTGGCCCCTCACCTGGTACTCTGGGCACTTGCACATACACAAGTATAATCTCTATTATACCGAATTAAGCCTTGACTCCTGTCCCTTTCTTTTGGAAGATTTTGACTTTCCCTGTGTGATTATTGTAGCCAATAAGAAAGTACTGATGCCACCTCTCTGTTCTGTGGGAGAACCGGCACGCATACAGGTGTAAGACTCCGCTTCTCAATTCCCAGATGCTCCATGCAACACAGAAAGATTAAAACACTCCCTTATATATAGGGTCAGGAAGCCTTAAATGCCCGCCTGACATTTTGTACAAAGCCACATGTGGCTATTTTTGCTATATCCACTTCAGTGGAGCTGTCCACAGGTACTTACTTTGCTGCACCTGATCACTTACCACTCTCAGTTGTAAATTGTGGCCATCCTATTACATCCAGGGAAAAAGACCCTCTCTGGATTATGTGCCAACAAATAGAAGACATACTCATCTTTATATGATATATTGCTTTTAATTGGTTGACTTGAACCTGTTATTTAAAAAATGAGAATAGTGTGGAGAATTTAGGATACCTCCATTAACCAACACAACCCTGCTCCCTTCTCTTTTTCCTTTAACATCACTTTAGGGGAGAATCCAGCTCTATTATTGTATTCTGCACTGGACACAAAGTTCAAAATTCAAGCGCCAGAGTTTTCTGGACTTAAAATTGTACTAAGGGACAAAGGAGAAACAGATTATATGGCTCTTTACCACAATCACCAAAAACTTGTTTACCAGAGATGGACACCCCTCAGTACTCAGCATTAGCACAGAGGACAGGAGTAAACAGGAATCAACGGAAGGTGGCTCACCATTTACACAGGGCACATGAGGGATGTAATTAATGCACTTGGCTACATTAGCCACAGATACTGCTCCATGGTTACCAGGAAAACATGAAGAACATGCATAGAAGGTTACTCAACAAGGACCCACAAGAAAAATGTCTACCTGTACTGAGGAGAAAGCACCGTTCTGACACAGGCATAGCTGAGCTTAGGGTGTGCTTAGGTGTGTGCTCACACATGCCAATAAACTATTATATCAATCCTGGTTATTGGTTCCTGAGAGGTGTTGTGGGGTTAAACCTCCAGAATAATTTTTGTTTCTTCAAAAATTAATCATCCATTCTGCCTTCATAATAAGCACAACTCTCCAAATGCAAGATTAGCTACCTCCAGAGGAAGGATGATCCCCAGCCATGATGGTGTTCAGTGAGAAGCCAGAGGCTCTCTTGTCCTGATGGCAATGAGTAGGAGGATCCATGCCTCAGCCAAGTCTGCCTTAGATTAACTCTGCAGATACTTTCTCAGAGCTAACATCCCAAAGCAACAAAATTGTGATTTAATAGACACTCATAACATTATGACTACTTCCATCATTCATGTGAAGGAACTGAGGTTCACAGATACTAAATGACTTACTTTAAGTCATACGAATGATTGGTGGCAAAACCAGGGCCAGCCTAGGCATGGTAAACATCCAGCCCAATGCTCTGTTCTCTGGTCTCCAAGCAGAACGCCCTATACTCAAAGCCTGGATGTCCATAAAATAAATTCCAACAAAGATTACAGAAAGCAGCACTGGCCCAGTGCTGAAGAACAGAGAGGGAGAGCTGGCTACACCTTCCCTTCGGCCCTTGAATGCTACAGCTGATTTTTCATTCCAGGATCATGGCCTCAGATTTCACCCAACATCATAATATATCAGGAAGAAGGCGCTGCTGAGGTTGCATCATAACCTTTAGCTCTTGGTCCCTGGAAGTTCCTCTCAGTTCAATCATTTCATGCAGTGCCTCTTCTTAGTTTAGCTGGGTCTGGGGTAGGCTGGAAGCTGACATAGTGAAGGAAAGGATTTGCTCTTCCACTCCAAATGGTTAAAGTATGCATTCCATGAATTGGAAAATTAGCCTGGTGCAAAAGAAACCACCTATCTTAGGTTCCAGTTGGAGAGAAGTGTGTTGCACCCAACCTATGCAGACCACAAAGACACATGTACAATATTCCTGCCAAAAAATTCACAGGGCCATAGAACTTATCAGGGAACAGATTTTTCCTTGTTTTTCTCCTTCTCTAAATTCTCCTTCTCCTTCTGCTTCTCCACATCTTTCTTCTTTCCCCTTTACTCTTCCTTCTTGACTTTTTCTTTTTGGCAGTTCATCCCTTGCATACAGAGTATTTATAAAAATGTTTAAAGCATTTTGTCCTGCCACACATGAACAAACAAACAAAAAATATAAATAAAACACCATAAGACAGATATCTGTAAATCTTTTAAAAGGGGTCTGGATACAGTTAGGCTTTATATCCCCACCCAAATCTCATCTTGAATTGTAATCCCCATAATCTCCATAGTTCCCATGTGTCAAAGGAGAGACCAGGTAGAGGTAACTGAATCGTGGGGGTGGTTTCCCCCATGCTGTTCTCATGATAGTGAGTTCTCACGAGATCTAATGGTTTATATGGGGCTCTTCCTCCTTCACTCAGCACTTCTCCTTCCTGCTACCGTGTGAAGAAGGTGCCCCATTACTGGGTATATATCCAAAGGATTATAAATTGTTCTATTATAAGGACACATGCACACAAATGTTCACTGCAGCACTCTTTACAATAGCAAAGACCTGGAACCAACCCAAATGCCCATCGATGACAGACTGGACAGGGAAAATGTGGCACATATACACCATGGAATACTATGCAGCCATAAGAAACGATGAGTTCGTATCCTTTGTAGGGACATGGATGAATCTGGAAACCATCATTCTCAGCAAACTGACACAAGAACAGAAAACCAAACACCACATGTTCTCATTCATAGGCGGGTGTTGAACAATGAGAACACATGGACACAGGGAGGGGAGCATCACACACTGGGGTCTGTTGGGGGGAACTAGGAGAGGGACAGCAGGGG
>CAUYQU010091829.1:0-11417 GCA_963574635.1 Cheracebus regulus
TGGCTCCTCTGCCGGGAATCTCCCGGTCTGTGGGCTACAAAAATTCGTCGGAAAGTGCGGCGTCCACTCGTTCTCTGCGCTTTCACTGGGAGCTACATTCCTGAGCTGTTGCTAATCGGCCATCTTGGATCTCTCTCCCCCTATGTAGGACTTTTCTAGGGCAAATGCTGATTTTCCCTTTCACATCCCCAGTGGTACCTCAGCCTTTAATACTTCATGGTAAGATAGGATTGATGTTGGAATCCAACTCAATTGGACACAGATGATACAATGCTGCTTGGTTATGAATGAATAAAGGACTGCAACAAGAAGCAAAAATCTTTAGGACTTGAAGATTGTATTAGTAGGAAACCCAGAAATAGCAGCACCTGACAGGACCACACAGCCTCAAAGCTTTCAGAAATGAAAAAGCTTTTCTTTTTTTGTCTGTTTTCTCTCTTGTTCTTTTGGTTCTTTTGGTTTGTTTCATTTGAGACAATACCATGATTTAGTAGGCATAGTCGCCTCTTCCACTCCAAGAACCAAATGCCACTCCTTACAGTTACTTTGCAATGTGGCAAGAACTGGTTTTTCAATTCTGTCTTTCTAGCTGTACCCTCACAGGCATCTTTAGTAAAGTAATAATGGAGGGCTTGTCATACATGACAAAAAGTCTTTATGAGCTGGTTCACCTTTTCCTTTCCAGAAAAGATAATTTAACGTTGGATACGTTTGTTGGCACATTCAAATTGCTGAAGCAGTATATCAAGTTCCCTTTTTTTTTTTTTTTTTTTGTGATGGAGTTTTGCTCTTGTTGCCCAGGCTGAAGTGCAGTGGCACCATCTCGGCTCACCACAACCTCCGCCTCCTAGGTTCAAGCAACTCTCCTGCCTCAGCCTCCCAAGTAGCTAGGATTACAGGCATGTACCACCACGCCCAGCTAATTATGTATTTTTAGTAGAGATGGAGTTTCTCCATTGTTGGTCAGGCTGGTCTCAAACTCCCAACCTCAGGTGATCTGCTCACCTTGGCCTCCCAAAGTTCTGGAATTACAATCATGAGCCACCACACCCAGCCTCAGGTTCCCTTTTTAAAGAATTTGACAGGACAATAAAATGAAAATCATTACATTGTATCTTAATGTTATTATAACAGAATAGTCCCAGAGGGTTATACCATATTGATTAGTGTATTTGTTTGCATTAAGCAGAGCTGAGTATGTGTGGACACATTTTTTTTCTAAATCACAAGCTGCATGTGTGAGCTATGAGGCTTTGTTTCTCCTGAGTGTATATGGGAGGTTACAGGTAGAGAAGATCAGACAAAGGGATGAGATATTGTGCAAAAGTGAATATTCTTACTCAGCTGACTTTGAGAGGTATAATAGTGTAGTAGTTAGCACCATATGTGCCAGAGCTACAAACCCTACTTAATAAATAGGTGACCTTAGGCAAATTACTTCACCTCTTACAAGCCTGTTTCCTCATGTGAGGAAGGAAAGGAAAAATAAGGTTTTCCTCATTGGATTGTAATGATGAAATGAGTTAGTGTAAAGGACTTATATTATTATCATTATTTGACACAGGAATTGTACAGTGCTTTGTTTTAGGTCTGACTATATACAAAGATGATTATTCAGTCAGTTTTAAAGTGGTGGCCCTTTGAAGAATACAAAGCAAAATTCATTTGTGAAATTGTTGAAAATGCTGCTGTGCTCTTGTATGCCCGTATTTTTATTAGTTAATTCAGTAAGTCTGTTGTTCACTAACTTGTCAGGCAGTGTGCTGGAAACGTTGAGATTAAGAAATTAAATAAGGCTGGGCGCAGTGGCTCATGCCTGGTAATCCCAGCACTTTGGGAGGCTGAGTCGAGCAGATCATGAGGTCAGGAGTTTGAGACCAGCCTGACCAGCATGGTGAAACCCCATCTCTACTAAAAATACAAAAATCAACCAGGCATGGTGGCACGTGCCTGCTACTCAGGAGGCTGAGGCAGGAGAATTGCTTGAACCCTGGAGGCAGGGGTTGCAGTGAGCCAAGATCTCACCACTGCACTCCAGCCTGGGCAACAGAGCAAGACTCCGTCTCTAAATAAATAAATAATAAAACCATTTCAGCTCTCAAGAAGTTCACAGAGTAGTAGGAGAGACGTGTAAACCATTAATTATGTTATGATAAGTACTATAGTAGAAGTATGATCTGAATGTTAGGGAAGCAAGAATATAGGTATTTAATTCAGTGTAGAAGGCACACAAGATTGTCATGGAGGCCTTCCTAGGGAAAGAAAGTGTGGCCTGAGCTGAATATTGGAGGACAAATTCCTTGGGAAGAGGAATGTGAATGTATATATAAAATATGTAAGTGTGAAATACGGTGTATTTGAGCCATGCCCTATTTGGGGAACTGCCAGAAGTTCAACATGCCTGAAATTTTGGATGTATGTAAGACTTAGGGCCACGTGTGGTGGCTAACGATTGTATTCCCAGCACTTTGGGAGCCAAGGCAGGAGGATCACATGAGGCTAGGAGGTTGAGACCAGCCCTATGAGCATGGCGAAACCCTGTCTCTAGTAAAAATACAAAAAATTAGCCAAATGTAGTGGCACTTGCTGGTAATCACAGCTACTCAGGGAAGGGCTGAGGCACAAGAATTGCTTGAACCTGGGAGGCGGAGGTTGCAGTGAGCCAAGATCAAACCACTGCACTCCAGCCTGGAGACAGAGCAAGACCCTGTCTCAAACAAAACAACAAAAACCTACTAGAAATGCCATTGTCCCTTCTTGTTTTCTTCCCCTAGAAAGGTCCCTTTTTTATCCTCTTTTACTTTCTTTTATAACTTGGCTGAAGGCTCCTCCCTCAGCTTGCAAATGATAAGAGGTAGAAATCAAAGCCCTGATGCATTTCTCTGTCTCTAGTCTGTAGTCCTTCTCTTATGCTACTTTGAAGATTTTTCATTCTTTGAATAAAATTTGTTATTAGTTTACTAGGATTTTTGTGAGAGAGACAGTGATAGGTTGCGCTTTACTAGACTCACTTTGATCATTACATTTAGATTTTACAGAGCTGGCCGGGTACGGTGGCTCATGCCTGTAATCCCAGCACTTTGGGAGGCCAAGGTGGGTGGATCACCTGAGGTCAGGAATTCGAGACCAGCCTGACCAACATGGAGAAACCCCGTCTCTACTTAAAAAATACAACATTAGCTGGGCGTGGTGACACATGCCTGTAATCCTAGATATTTGGGGGGCTGAGGCAGGAGAATCACTTGAACCCTGGGGGCGGAGGTTGCAGTGAGCCGAGATTGCACCACTGCACTCCAGACTGGGCAACAAGAGCAAAACTCTGTCTCAAAAAAAAAAAAAAGATTTTATAGAGCTAATAGGATGAGTGCAAGTAGGGGAAGATGTATTCCATATTAATTCAATAAAATATACATATACTGAATGCAGTTGGACATAACCATTGTGTTAGCTATTATTGAAAATACAAATCAGGTTACATTTTCTGTCTTTAAGAAGCTTATATTCTAATACAGGAAACCATACAGTAAAAAATGTAATGCCAGATGGTCAAATAGCTGTCTATCAAGCTTAGCACTAGGGCCATGTTTCTCAACTTTTGTTTTCATTATCAGCCCCCTGTGGAACCTTTTTAGATCTGTTTTTCTTAATCAGCACTCCACTATAAAATTTTAACACCACAGATATACCATATATGCTTTAATGGACTGTGTGTGTATTTATGCTTTATATATAAGGCATACTTATTTTTATACCTTCCCAAAAAAACATTTTTTTCCCCATGGGGAGTAGTATTGCCCATGTTGAAAATATGTACACTAAACTAGAGTTATCATTTTCAAGGTCTAAGATTGGGAGTCAAATTGTAGTTTCAGGATTTTCATAAATATCTAACCAAATATTATAACTTAGAAATTAAAGTTTCTGAGTTCAGATAAAACCCACAGCACTTTCAGCATCAAATCAAAAAATAAAACAATTGTGTATACACATACATATGTGGCTAAGCTCAGGGTTGTCACATTGTGCAACTTCAGGAGAGTATATTTACAATATAGTCTGTGTGATAGGAAGGAAAGAAAGGAATGAAAAATAATTTGAAATTACAACCATGATGTGATTAAAAGAGAAACTCAGTCATCTTAAACTTTTCTTGACATTCCTATCTTGTACAGAATTATGTGTTTGTCCTTTGCAGTATATAATTAATTCTCTGTGAATGTTTAATTCACCCACATATTAATTTACATACAGGCCAAAAATGTATGCCAACCAGAATATTCACAGTATATACACACTTTTTTTATTCTTGAATATAGAACTAAGAACATGAATGCTGTGCTAATTTTTACTCCATAAAGACATTATAAATCAGTTTTATCAAAGCTTAAGTACCCACACTAGGACAAAAATAAATTATTCTGACCTATATGCCAAGGAACTAAAGGAGGTCTCCAGCCACCAAAAAACCTGTAAGGTACTGAATTCCCACCAAGGAACTGAAAGCCTTGGCTTAGCAACAGCCTATGAGGAGCTACATTCGGCCAACAACCATGTGAGCAAGCTTAGAAGTGAATCTTCCTGCAGATGAGATTGCAGCCCTGGGCAAGACTTTGTTTGCATCTTTGTGAGAGATCCTGAAACAGATAACCCAGCTAAGCCATACCCACATTGTGACCTACAGATATTCTGAAATAATAAATGTTCATTGTTGTTTTTTGTTTGGTTGGTTTTGTGTGTGTATGGTTGAGTTTCTTCGGTGCTCCCCATTCCCCCAGATGAGGTCTCCCTATGCTGCCCAAGCTGGTGTCTAACTCCTGGGCTTAAGCAGTACTTCCATCTCAGTCTCCTGAGTAGCTGGGATTACAAACGTGCACCACTGTGTCCTGTTGTTTTTTAATTGAATTCTTCACTTCAACCAAACTATCTCTGTTTAAAGATAGACTGTTCAATAGGTACCAGAACAATTGATAGATTCCACATACTATACTCTACCATAGAAGTTAGCACTTCTTCATAGCATTTGTCAAACTTGCACTTAAATAGTATATTATCTCTCTGAATTGATAAATTACATAAGGATGAGAACATTCTTGCTGTGTTTATTACTAGAAACCATATATATAACACAGTTTTTGATACTTGGAAGATATGCACTAAATAAGGTAAAAATTTGTCTCCGCATTTGTTCTACCAAGTTATATCCTTGTCCTATGTTATATATAAAAATAAAATCTAGATAAAGGTCTAAAGAAAACATAAAATTAGTAAAAGAAATATTGGTGAATATTTAAATATTTGGGAGTGGAGAAGGCCTTATCAAGGATAGTACCCAAGGTAATATCTATAAAAGAAAAGACTGATAGGCATGACCATATGATTTGATACTTTCTTCTGCAAAAACAGCATAAATAAAAGATATAAACTGGAAAAATACAAAATATGTGACGAGGTTATCTTTAATGTATAAAAGTCTCATATGAATTAGTAAGAAACACATGTACACATATTAGTGTTTTGGGGAGATGGACAGACAAGGTAAACTGAAATTCAAATGTCTAATAAATAACCAAAAATTCAACTTTATTAGTAATTTAAATGGAAATTAATAACAAGCTACCATTTCTACCTGTCAGAATTACAGAGACTTTATAAAATACACTGAGTTTCGATGGGAGAAAAGCAAGGACAGAATGACTACTTGTAGGAGTACAAATTGGTACAGTTTTTTTTAGAGGGCAATTTGTAAGTAAGAAAACCCTTAAAATGAACACGCCCTATGATCTAGCAATAATTCTTTTAGTAATTTAACCTAAAGAAATTTGTACGAAACTTTAGCTGCAAAAATGTTCAGGGAATCAATTGGTTAAACAAATTATGGCTGGGCATGGTGGCTCACGCCTGTAATCCCAACACTTTGGGAGGCTGAGGTGGGTGGATCACGAGATCAGGAGATCAAGACCATCCTGGCTAACACGGTGAAACCTGGTCTCTACTAGAAATACAAAAAATTAGCGGGGCGTGGTGGTATGCACCTACAGTCCCAGCTGCTCGGGAGGCTGAGGCAGGAGAATCGCTTGAACCCAAAAGGCGGAGGTTGCAGTGAGCTGAGATTCGCCATTGCATTTTAGCCTGGATGACGAAGTGTGACTCCATCTCAAAAAAAAAACGGCTGGGCGCGGTGGCTCATGCCTGTAATCCCGGCACTTTGGGAGGCTAAGGCGGGCGGATCACAAGGTCAGGAGATCAAGACCATCCTGGCCAACATGGTGAAATCTGTCTCTACAAAAAAAAATTACATACTGAAAATAAAATAAAAAACTATGCCCCCATTTAAAATTATATTGTGGAATGTGAATTGACCTGGAAAGATGGTCATAGTATGTGGTTGAACAAAGGAAAAAGAGGCAGTTTCAAAGCAGTGTCAGAGGACAGGTCGGTGGTATATATGTGCATTTGTATGAGCGAAAGCAAGGAATTAAGGGAATTTCAAAAACTTTATTGACTTTTAATTTGCATATTGTAAAATTCATCCGTTTTAAGTATGTGATTCAATGACTTTTTTTCTTTCTTTTCTTTTTCCAGAGACACTCTCAGCAAGAAGATTCAATGACTTTTAATACATTTACAGAGTTGTGCAGCCATTACATTCCAACTAAAATGATCCTTCTTTTCTTGCTTACCTATATTCTGCTTCCATGCTAGGTATGTATAACTGTTCATTTTAAAAGTAAAATTCCCCCTTCAGTACTGACTTCTCCAAAAAAAAAAAAAGAGGCAAAATATAAAATGTCAAAATAATAGTAATGATAGCTAAAAAGATAACAAGCAAATACACTTTAACTTTTGTAGAGAGATTAAATATATGCAGAGAAGTTGAAGGACCTACTTTCAGTCTGTGTAAGTGTGCCTATTTGCAAAAGGGCTTCACTCTTTTATCCCCACCCACCCACTCTTTCTATGACTTTGCTGATCCTCCCAATGTATTACAG
Organism: Cheracebus regulus; assembly: GCA_963574635.1. Lineage (NCBI taxonomy): Eukaryota > Metazoa > Chordata > Mammalia > Primates > Pitheciidae > Cheracebus > Cheracebus regulus. Next base: position 6,990 of record CAUYQU010091829.1, read on the forward strand.
CTTTAAAAGGATAAGGAGTTTTAGTATGGCAGTCATTAAAAGCCCTAATTCAGCCTTAATTCCTAAAAGTAAAAGAAATTAGTCTTGATAAACATAAGGAAACATGAATTCAAGAAATAGGAACACAAAAACAGAAAAGAAAATGTAAGCAGTGCATGATGGTTCACACCTGTAATCCCAGCATTTTGGAAGTCTGAAGCAGGAGGATTGCTTGAGCCCAGGAGTTTGAGACCAGCCTGGGCAATATATTGAGACCCGCATCTCTACAAAACGTTTAAAAAGTGGTGCTCATTGTGGTCCCAGCTACTGAAGAGGCTGAGGTGGGAGGGTCTTTTGAGCCTGGGAGGTCAAAAGTACAGTGAGCTATGATCACACCATTGCACTACAGCTTGGGTGACAGAACAAGACCCCGTTAAAAAAAATCGTATTGTAATACATTGCTTTTTCAAAGATCAACATAAAATAACCAATTATTATAGCTGTGAAAGCTATACATTATATGCAAAATAAAAAGCACTGATTTGCCATGTTGGGCAAAACCACAATAATTTTCCAACTTTAAGCAACTTCTGCCATCATCAAGATATCAGATCTGAAAGTACCAGAAAAATAGGGATGAGATTTGAAATTTTCTAAAAATTTTATGCTACTCAAATACATCTTGCTTTATAGAAATAGAAACAGGACACACATAAAATACATAGGTACCTGTGTTTCACTTTTAGAATGTAAGCTAGTGCTGGAATAAATATGAAAATATAGGAGAAGGGGATGAAATGCCAAAGTCCTTTCATATCAGGAGACAAAAAATCAAAAGATACACTTTTCACACAATAGAATCACAAAGTATTATGACACAGTAGTTGTGTCTACTTCAACTTATTTATTAATGAGAAAATCGGAACAATTATGATCTATCCATAGTGATATATTAGTTATTATCAAAACCCACAAAACTCCCATCTCTTTCATCATAGTCTAGTATAGTTTTCTTTAATCCTTGCTTTTATAGGAGACAATAGAGTAGAGGCTCTGGAGTCTAAGTGCTTGATTTCAAATCCTGCATCACCACCTAACTAGCTATGTAATTTTGGGCAAGTTACTCAGTATTTCTGGGTCTTATCTGTATAGTGGAGGAATAAATAGTACTCTAAATATATAACAATTGATATGTTGTATGTAAATTGCTTAATACAGTGCCTGGCACGTAATAAGCATTCAGTAAACAGTAGCTATTTGTTACTCAATGTAAATAAAGGTTTTTTTTGTTTTTTTTTTTTTGAGTTGGAGTCTCGCTCTGTCCCCCAGGCTGGAATGCAGTGGCACGATCTTGGCTCACTGCAACCTTCCCCTCCCGGGTTCAAGCAATTCTCCTGCCTCAGCCTTCCTAGTCACTGGGACCGCAGGTACGTACCACCACACCGAGCTAATTTTTTGCATTTTTAGTAGAGACAGGGTTTCACTGTGTTAGCCAGGATGGTCTCGATATCCTGACCTTGTGATCCACCCACCTCAGCCTCCCAAAGTGCTGGGATAACAGGCGGAAACCATTGCACCTGCCCAAATAAAGTTTTTAAATGATAACATCATGGGTGAGAGTGTGACTAAAAATATGTAAAACAAGGGGTCAGAGAAATTGAATTTGTCTGTGGAAGCAGAGAAGGGAAAAAAGGGTATGGTGTCAAGAGGGAAATTATGTGTCAGGAAACAAACCAGAGTTAATTAGAGCAAGATAACCAGAAGAAAGCTGGACCATAAGATAATTTTATTTTGCTTTATTTAATTAATTAATTTTTTAAACAGGGCCTCACTCTGTCTCCCAGGCTAGAGTGCAGTGGTGTGATCATGGCTCATTGCAGCCTCAACCTTCCAGGCTTAAGTGATCCTCCCACCTCAGCCTCCTGAGTAGCTGGGACTACTGGCACACGCCACCGCACCCAGCTAATTTAAAAAAATTTTTGTAGAGACAGGGTCTCACTGTGTTGCCCAGGCTGGTCTTGAACTCCTGGACTCAAGCGATCCTCCAGTTTTGTTCTCCCAAAGTGCTGGGATTACAGACATGGGCCACTGTGCCCAGGCTAAAGCAGATCTTACTGTAACAATTAGTTCTTAAAAAACAAAGCAAAGCAAAAACAAAAACAAAAAAAACCCTACATCCAGGCATGGTGGCTCACGCCTATAATCCCAGCACTTTGGGAGGCTGAGGCGGAGGGGATCACCTGAGGTCAGGAGTTTGAGACCAGCCTGACTAACATTCTGAAACCCCATGTCTAATAAAAATACAAAAATTAGCCGGGCGTGGTGGTGGGCACCTGTAATCCCAGCTACTTGGGAAGCTGAGGCAGGAGAATCGCTTGAACCCAGGAGGCAGAAGTTGCAGTGAGCTGAGATCATGTCATTGTGCTCCAGCCTGGGCAACAAGAGCTAAACTTCTTCTCAAAAAAAAAAAATATATATATACATATGTGTATATATATACTCTAAAAGCTGGCCCATGTATGCTGTATAATATGAATTATATCACCCTACCAAACAATTAAAGTCGGAAACTTTGGTTCTGGAGTTGGAGCCAAAACTATTTCAGGTGGTAGCTGCAGGCATATCCATTAACCACTGGTAACACGTAGAGACTTTTGTCCACATATTTATTGCATTTGTCCCCAGTTTTTACAGGGAGATTTGTTCAAAGTTACCAAAATAATGGTAGCACTCTTAAGACTTCTGCGGACCCCATCTTGAACCTTTCTTTTGAGATGGCAGTGTCCATATAAGGTCTTTATGTGCCCTTAAAAACAGCCAGCAGTATTGGAAATTAGAATCTTTATAATAAACTCTTGGTTCTCCAGAATGCCCAAACAAGTAAAATGTACTGGGTTTGGAGCTGGAAGGGACTTTAGATGTCCCTAATATTACAGAAGGGGAAACTGACGCTCCACAGGGTAAATCAACTTGTCCGTCATCAAAGTGACCAATGGCAGAGCTGGCACTAGAATTTCAGTCACCTAATTTCTAGTGTAGTGCTATTTCCACTGTCAAAAGTTATTAAAATTATATATTTAAATTGATCTTTTAGAAAACCCAGTCCAGGAATTCCTAAGTAATTGCCCAGGAGCTGGTCCTGGATTGGATGTAAAAAATTATTAGTAGTGCTTCTTATAGATTCTGATTAAGTATGGTCAGGATATGGAATCTGTATTGTTTAAAACTATCTAGTTAATTCTCTCAATCAGCTAGGACTAGGAAGCATTCTCTGGACCAGTCTTTTATCAGATATGTCGGTACCATCAATAACATTCGTACAGCTTCTGCTGGAATACCTTCAATATAAAATCTATTACATAAACAAGTCCTTGATAGTATGATACCTAAGCAGAGGAGGATGAGGACAGGGTTTAAATTCTGTTTTAAACTTTTGAAACCTCTACTCAAGTTTAAGCAGTGAAATAGGATTTCTCCAGCAGGACAAGGTGGCTTACACCTGTAATTTCAGCACTTTGGGAGGCTGAGGTGGGCAGATCACCTGAGGTCAAGAGTTTAAGACCAGCTTGGCCAACATGGTGGAACCCTGTCTATGCTAAAAATACAAACATTAGCTGGGCATGGTGGCACATGCCTGTAATCCCGGCTACTCGGGAGGCTGAGGCAGGAGAATTGCTTGAATCCAGGAGGCAGAGGTTGCAGTGAGCCAAGATTGCATCATTGCACTCTCGCCTAGATGACAAAACAAGACTCTGACTCCAAAAAAAAAAAAAAGAAGTAGGATTTCTCATGTCTTTATAATCAATTGGGCATAGATGTCAGTTTTCACATAATTTGGGGCTGTGTTAATGAAAACATGGAAATAGGCAGAATATTTGTTGAGTTCAATGATAGAACTGGGTCCTCCCAGAAAGCTGGACATAATGGTACTTTTTCATAAATTAAGACTGTGTCCAGAATCAACAGAGCTCATACTTTTTGGCACTTGTAATTAAGATTTCACTATCAAATATATCAGTGTACATCTCACTCTGAGGCTAACTATGTAGAGAACAAGCAACAAATTTATTATAAAAGCTATTATACTTGGGAGGCCAAAGTGGGCAGATCATGAGGTCAGGAGATTGACACCACTCTGGCTAACACGGTGAAACCCCGTCTCTACTAAAAATATAAAAAATTAGCAGGGTGTGGTGGCACGTGCCAGTAGACCCAGCTACTCAGGAGTCTGAGGCAGGAAAATCGACTGAACCTGGGAGGTGGAGGTTGCAGTGAGCCAAGATCGCGCCACTGCACTCCAGCCTGGGCGAGTAAGATTCGTCTCAAAAAAAAAAAAATAAGCTATTATACTATTACTATTAACATAGTAATGTAACTTAGTTAATTTCAGAATTTATGTTCCCCTTCCTCCTAAAGAACTTTGTTTTTGTTCAACTTCCTCCTCCCTTC
>CAUYQU010091832.1:0-46749 GCA_963574635.1 Cheracebus regulus
TGGTATTTGCTTCTGTAATTAGTATAGGCAAAAATATAAATACTAACCACGTGCAAAATAAAGTTGCTATTTAAGCATTGCTGTTCAAGTCTTGCTTATTCAGCCCTCCAGACCCCACTTTCTGTCTACCTTTTCTTCTGCGCACCCCCCTATTCAGGTTGGGACCCTCTTGCTGGCCAAGAGTCCCCGGCAGACGTGCTGGCCTCTCGGGAACCCAGACATAGGAAAAAACTTCATGACCAAAACACCAAAAGCATTGGCAACAAAAGCCAAAATAGACAAATGGGACCTAATCAAACTCCATAGCTTCTGCACAGCAAAAGAAACAGTCATTAGAGTGAATCGGCAACCAACAGAACAGGAAAAAATTTTTGCAGTCTACCCATCTGACAAAGGGCTGATATCCAGAACTTACGAAGAACTAAAACAGATTTACAAGAAAAAAACAAAGAGGCCCATTCAAAAGTGGGCAAAGAATATGAACAGACACTTTACAAAAGAAGACATATATGAGGCCAACAAACATATGAAAAAATGCTCATCATCACTGATCATTAGAGAAATGCAAATCGAAACCACACTGAGATACCACCTCATGCCAATTACAATGGTGATCATTAAAAAATCAGGAGACAATAGATTCTGGAGAGGATGTGGAGAAACAGGAACACTTTTACACTGTTGGTGGGAGTGTAAATTAGTTCAACCATTGTGGAAGACAGTGTGGCGATTCCTCAAGGACCTGGAAATAGAGATTCCACTTGACCCAGCAATCCCATTACTGGGTATATACCCAAAGGACTATAAATCGTTCTATTATAAACACACATGCACATGTATGTTCATTGCAGCACTGCTTACAATAGCAAAGACCTGGAACCAACCCAAATGCCCATCAATGATAACCTGGACAAAGAAAATGTGACATATATACACCATGGAATTCTATGCAGCCATAAAAAACGATGAGTTTGTGTCCTTTGTGGGGACATGGATGAATCTGGAATCCATCATTCTCAGCAAACTGACACAAGAACAGAAAACAATACACTGCATGTTCTCACTCATAGTGGGTGTTGAACAATGAGAACACATGGACACAGGGAATGAAACATCACACACAGGAGTATGTTGTGGCGAGGGCTGTCAAGGGACAGAGGGGAGCAGGGAGGCTGAGGAGGGATAATACTGGGAGAAATGGCTGATATAGGTGACAGGGGGATGGGGACAGCAAACCACCATGGCATGTGTGTAGCTATTCAACAATCCTGCAAGATCTACACGAGTACCCTAGAACTTAAAGTATGATTTAAAAAAATATGAGCATTAAAATATAACAATATCTGTCCCAAAGCAAAAGGGTTCTTAACATGTAATTATATTGTGATTGAACTAACAAATAAAAAGAATAAATATATTTAAAAAGTAATATTTTTGTTTCCTGTCAAAGTAAATTTTTTGATGTTGTTGAAATTAACCAGTCATCATTAGCAATATAGCCTATGTGCTTAATACCATAAAATATAAAAATGACAGTAATAGTCTAGAATTTACAAAAAATATATACTTCTACATTTATTAATATTCTTAATTTTCTTATCTTTTCTAAATCTCAGACTGATTCTTATGTATCTGTCAATGTTAAACTATCAATGTCCTGCAGCCAATTTTTTAAACTGTAAAAGTATTCAAATTGACATGCAGTTAATGTGACAATAAACAAATTAATCTTCAGTATAAGAAAATATCTGTGAATGCCATCTATATATCATTTTCCTCTGGTAATAGTTGTTCCCTATTGTTATATATCAGTTAATATTCCTTTCCTGCTTGTACCAGAAAATGCATTTAAATGACACTAAAAGGAGGAACTTCGATATATTAGTCTTCAAACTATTTTTAATAATAATTTAAATGAGCTCTATTTTTGCCAAAAAGCAGGTTTTTAAGGTAAGTATAATAACCAATGTATAAGTATGTACTTTATATAATTCATCTTTCCTTAAAGTTTCAGAGAATAGACACATGTCAGAACAATTAACACAAAATGCAAACTGGTAGATTCGGATCTAATTTCGTTTTGCAAGTTCAATTTAATACAGAAATGTTAAGCCATTTTTAATGATTAAAGTTTACATGAGAAGCAAAGCAAACCAAAATAATACTGTAAATTTATGTATTAAACGTTTAATTCATGACTTCCAGTTTCCCATAGGGCATGTAAGAACCTTGGACATCATTACTCCAATTCTCACTACAATGAAAAAACTCAACAATCTGAAACTCAATAACTCTTCTTAGATGCATCAGAGAAGTGAGGTCCTAGTGCAATATATTGCTCCCTAAAATGGAGAAACACACAGGTAAAATACGGAGAATCACAGTTCACTGAAGCAGAAGCCCAAAAGGAGAAACTTCCATGGGAAACAACAGTAGGATAGGAAACCCTGAACTGTACTTGACAAATTGCTGGAGGCACAGTGGGCAAAAAATTCTAGGGAACTCAAGTCTTAAGAGGGCCACCAAACTTTCATGAAAGGTACCTCCTACAGCCCAGTTGAGTTCTCTCAGTAAAAATCTGAGAGGAAAAAAAAAAAAAAAACAACTTCTCTTGCTTGCAGCAGGGGAAGAGAAAAAGTAACCATTTTGAAAGGCCTGACCTCTAGACAAACTATTGTACCACAGCCTTACCTACTGAGGTTTTACCCAGTATATTGTATCATTTATTTTTTAAGCAAGTATTTTTGTATATCAGAATCTGTTTCATGCTTAGCAAACCAATAATTAATACTGAAATGAATTTTAAACAAAACAAGAAATCTTTATTCATCTCCATATAAAAAAGTGATACCCAGGAAAGAAACTAAAGATTAAGAATCTTATTTTCATCAACAAATATTAAGAAATTAGGATTATTTCATCTTTGAAGTATTCAAATTAAGCTTACAATTTAGTGACCTTCCAGTACTACTTTTTACTTATATATTTACACGCACTACAAAATGTAAAGAAAAAGGTAAGTATAATAACCAATGAGAAAAGAGAAATATTAAACTTTGGCCCCCTCTAGACTTGAAAACAGAACTTGGAAGCTTTTAAAGGTTATTGACTTTTACAAGGGGCACAGTCTCACTAAGAGAAGGAGGCCTAATGTAAGACTTTAGACCATTTCCCTTTCTGCTACAACTTTATCATTACATCAGGAGAATACAACTGAAGGAAATACATGACTCAGATCTTATTTAAAAATGAATTTGTCTCTTAAGAAACTGAAGCCCAACAGGGAAGACAAAACCAAGGAAACTACAGAAAAATTTAACCTCTGACACCTAAAGCTACAGCAAACAGTAAAAAACAAACAAACAAACAAACAAAAACACCTACCCTTTAGTCAAAAACATAAATTGAAAAAAAAAGATTCAATATTAAAAAATCAGCAAAACCAAAATCTGGTTCACTCAAAAGATCATTAGCATTGGTAAACCAGGTTAATGAAGAAATACTGAGAGACCCAAATTGCTATGACGAGAAATAAAAGAGCAACTATCATTACTGAACCAGTGGACATTAAAAAGATTATAAAATATTATGAACGACTATATGCCTACATATTTGATAACCTGGATGAAATGGAGCAAGTCTCTGAAAGATGCAGTCTACCAAAACTCACATCAGAAGAAATACATAATCTAAATAGGTCTACATCTATTAAATAAATTGGATCAGTAAATACTAACCTCCAAAAATGAAAGCACCAAGCTCAGATGAATTATATCAATAATTTAAGAATAATATTACAGCAATTCTCTAGTTTTCTCCAAAAAGATGGAAGTAGAGGAAACATTTCCTAACTCATTCTAGGCCATCATTACCCTAATCCAGGAGCAGACCAATCAGTTACAAGACAAAAACACTATAGATCAATATCTCTCAGGATCATAGATGCATAAATTCTGAAAGAAAGCAAATCCAGTTCAACAATGTATAAAAATAATTACACACCATGATCAAATGGAATTTATGACAGGTGTGCAAGGCTGATACAACGTTCAAAAATCAATTACTGTAATCCCTCCCATCAACAGGCTAAATATGAAAAATTGTATCATTATATTAATAGATGTAGCAAAAGCATCTGAAAAATACTGATTCCCATTGATAATTCATAGTAAAACCAACAGCAATCTAAGATTAAATAGGAACTTTCTCAATTTGATAAAAAACAAATCTATAAAACACAGCTAACATCATACTTAATATTGAACAACTATAGCTTTTCATTCTAAAATCAGGAACAAGGCAAGGACGTCTGTTCTTACACTTCTACTCAACATCATGCTGGAAGCACTGGCCAATGAAATAAGAACAGCAACAAAAAAGGAAGTAAAAAGTATACATACTGGTAAGGAAGAAATAAAACTTTCTTAGGTGGCAAAATGATTATTAATGTGGAAAATCACAGAGAATTGACCAAAAAAAATCTACTGGCACTAAGAGGTGATTATAGCAATATAGGAAGATATAAGATTAGTAAACAAAAGTCAATTGCTTTCTTAATACCAGCTGTGGAAAACTGGAATTTGAAATGGAAAACACAACATCATTTAAATTAGTACATCTCAGAAACTGGATACTTAGATATAAATATATCAAAATAAGAATAAAATCTATATGAGAAAAACTATAATGTTCTGATAAAAAAAATCAAAGCAGATTTAAATAAACAAAGATACATTCTGTCTACATTTATAGGAATATTCAACATTGTCAGATTTCAGTTCTTCCCAACTTACTCAATACAATAAACATAATCCCAGCTGAATCCCAGCTAGTCATTTTGTGGATACAAAAAGAAAAAAAAACAACGCATTCAAAATTTTATAAGAAAAAGCAAAAGCAAAAGACTCATACTATCTAACACGATATTGAAGAAAAAATGTTGGAAGACTGACACTCCTAAGCTTCAAGATACACTAAAAATGTACAGTAATCAAGACAGTGTGAGGTTGATGAAATAAAAGACAAGTAGATAAATGAACAACACAGTAAATATAGTCAAATGATGTTTGACAAAAGAGCAAAGTAAAATAAATGAAAATATCATAGTCTTTTCACAAATGGTGCTGAAACTCAAAATCTACATGCAAAATTAAATCTACACCCAGACCTTACACCTTTCACAAAACTAACTCAAAATGGGACAGACATCTAAATGTAAACACAAAGCTATAAAATTTCTAAATGATACCAGAGGAGAAAATCTTGGTGACCTTGAGTTTGGTGACGGATTTTTAGATACAACACTAAAGCCTGATGCATAAAACAAACAAACAAACAAACAAACTCAAGTTGAAGCTCATTAAAACTGAAACTTTTGCAAAAGACACTGTGAAGAAAAAGAAAAGACAAGCTATAGAGGAGGAAAATATATTTTCAAAGCACATATTTGATAACAGACTAATATACAAAATATACAAAATTCTCTTATAACTCAAGAAACAAACAATATAGTGTAAAATGGGCAAAGTTCTTAATACACACCTCACCAAAACAGATATATAAATGGCAAATAAGCACATGAAAAAATGAAAAACATGCTCAAAATCATATGTTATTAGGGAATTTCAAATTAAAACAAAGAGATACCACTTTAAACCTATGAGAATAATGAAAATCCAAAACACTGACATCAAATACTGATGCAGATGTGAAATGAAAGGTCTCATTCATTGCTGGTGGATATGCAAAATGGCACAAGCACTTTGGAAGATACTTTTGCAATTTCTTAAAAATTAAATGCACTCTTACCATAGGATGCAGCTATTGTGCTACTTAGTATTACCTAAATGAGTCAAAACTTGTTGTATATCTACATCAAAACCTGCACATGAGTATTAATAGCAGTTTTAATCATAATTGCCATAATTTGGAACCATTCAAGATATCCTTGAATAGGTTAATGGATAAACAAACTGTGGTATATCCGTACAATATAATATTATCCAATGATAAAAAGACATAAACTGTCAAGCCCCAATACTGCATACAGGTATCTTAAATGCATAATGCTAAGTAAAGTAAGCCAATGTGAAAAGGCTATATACTCTTATGATTTCAACAATATGTCATTTTAGAAAAGGCCAACTATAGATACAGTAAAAAGATAAATGGTTGCCAGGAGTGTGTGGGGCATGAAGGGGAAGGATGAATAGGAGAGCACCGGGCAATTTAGGGAAGGAAAACTGTGCTGAATAATACTCTGATGAGAGTAGATACATATTATTATGCATTTCAAGATCCATAGAAGGTGCAACACAAAGAGCAAACCAAATTATGGACTTTGGTTTATAGAAATGTATTGACACTGGTTCACAAATTATATAAAAATATACTATACTAACACAAGATGTTATTAATCAGAGAAACTGTGGGGCATGGTAAGGAGATGCAGGGGACCTGCACATTCTGCTCATTTTAGAGATAAATCTAAAACTACTCAAAAAATAAAATCTATTAATTAAAAAAGTAAAGTTCAATTTATTACAATGGCTTAACTTAATAAATTCTTATTCATTGAAAATAATTTTTACTTTAAATTGATCATATTGCCAATAAAGAGTTTCCTCTTTTATTCTTCTTTTTTGAGATGGAGTTTCACTCTGTCTCCCAGGCTGGAGTGCAGTAGCAGAATCTTGACTCATTGTGACCTCCACCTCCCAGGTTCAAACGATTCCCCTGCTTCAGCCTCCTGAGTGGCTGGGATTACAAGCACCCACCGTGACTCCCCTGGCTAATTTTGTATATTTAGTAGAGACAGGGTTTCATCACATTGGCCAGGCTGGTCTAGAACTCCTGACCTCAAGTGATCCACCTGCCTTGGCCTCCCAAAGTGCTGGGATCATAGGCGTCAGCCACCATGCTAGGCCACTAATATCTAATTTAAGATTTTAAACAACTCCAGGGAATAGGTAGGAAAGTGCTTCCTTCTTCAAGTGACATAGCACTTAAAATATTTTAACAGCTTCCATTAATTTCTTTTCAATTCTCAGAGATATTATATCATTAATTTTTTCTACCTAAATTGGCACATACTTATTTCTCATAAACATTTACAAAGTCTGTCTAATGATATATTCAACCTCTTTGAATAAGATTTCAACTATTGACATATTTACCTTTATAATTCATTTATTTTGAGTACTGTAATACTATCCCCCAGTATGAATTTCATGTGGAGGCTTATAAATATCTAGCTTTCCCCTAGTACCTCTGTGATTACATTTACTTTAAAGTAGGTTTTCCCAGATACAGGTTTTCCCCTCATTCAAGAAAATTTAAATGCTATTCACTATCTCTTCAAATAGAATCTCTTTTATTTCTTTTTTGTTTTCCTTTGTAGAGTCCAAAGTTTAAGGTTAAAAAGCTACCAAAAACGTATTGAACAACTCTACAAGTCTCTGTACCTAAATATTTTGTTATTTTTCCATAGGAAGCTCTGCATTATTCTATATTTTCTGTTATTCTATAGCACTTACATGTCTATTACTGTACATTATATTATAGTTACTTTTACTTTTCTTATCAGAAATTGGAAGAAATCTTTATTATGCTTTAGAATGTGGAGTGTAGATATTTCTTTGTCATAATTATTATGCTGATATTTTAGTCCATTTGGGCTGCTGTAACAAAATAACTTAGACTGTGTAACATAAAAAATTCTCACAGTTCTGGAGCCTAGGAAACCTAAATCAAGGCACTGGCAGAACTGGTGTCAAGTGGAAGCCTTTTCTTTAGAAATGGTGCCTTCTATGTGTTCTCACATGGAAGAAGGGGCAAATGAACTCTTTCAGATTCCTTTAATAAGGACACTAATCCCATTCAATAGGGCAACAAAGCTCTTAAGACTTAATCACCTCCTAAAGGCCCCACTTCTTAAAACTATCATATTAGGGATTTGGTTTCATCATATGAATATTGAGGGATCACAAACATTCAGACCTTAGTAGCTGCTAATTCTAACGATAAATGGCAGTTACCTAAATTTCAGTCTTTCACATATCAACTTCAAATGCTGTATCAGTGTACTACCTATTATTTATTTTTATATTTCTTAAACTCAAATTTTAACTTAAAATAAACTGAAATTTTAACTTAAAATAAACTCAAATTTTTACATATATTTGTAGAGAAAATCTCATTTCAGTACCATGTGCAAAACCAGTACTGGTTGCTATAGACTATACTCATCACAAGTAAATACCATGAAAAACAGACCAATATTACTAAATTTTACATAGATCTTATTGCCTGATAAGGAGCTTAGTCTACAGTACCTCCTCTCTCTTTCTTAGAGTAAGAGATTAAATATGTGAAGATTTTAAAGATCTATGATCTCCAAACTAAAATTTGATCAAAAGGTCTGTCTCAAGAAAGAGTAGGTATTGTTAAAGGAAATTTAATTATCCTTCTACAAATAAATGTTCTCACTTGAGAAATAATGGCATAGAGATCTGTGCAAGAAAGATTTATTTTTATCTCTGGAAAATGTATTTTTTTAAAATAGTCATTGTCTAGTTGGTTTATTTTCACTGTTTTGCTCAAAGGATTTTCTGATGCACAAATCAATATGTGTTAATATTCTGAGCAAAGGGAAAATATTTAGCTAAAGCAGAAAAAGGTTTCAAGCATACAGTGCGGAATTTCATTTCAGGTTAATGAGGGAAGATGTTTTCGTCATGGAATTAAATAAAATTTAAGTCTTTTAAAAATGTTTATTGAGCACATACCATGTACCAAGTGTTCTCCCAGATACTAAAATGGAAGGATAAGAAAATTTTCAGAAGAAATCTGGCAAAAGGGAAAAACTGTTAATTTTTATTATTTGGGATCTTTCTCACTATCAAGTAGGCAATAGTAAATATTTTATTACAAATTTGTAACATGTATTTATAATGTATTATATAACAGAGCTTTCATACATCAAAAACTAGTATCTTCACTGAATTTTTTAGATTCCTAGTACTGGAATGTCATTTATTTGCTTACATATAAAAGTATAATAACCTTTAAATTTTTTGCTTAAAGAAGGAATGGATTAACTTTGAAATTTGAATGACTTAACATGAATGTTCTCAAGGAAAATGATGAATCACATAATTCTGTAAAGAAATCAAATAAAACAAATGAAAAAGTTGCATTTATAAGTGGGGAAGGTGACCAGGGAATGTATACATAACTATGCCTGACAACAGGCAAACAACCTATATGTAATTGAAACATTTTAGAAGAACATATGGAATCATTTTTACTGTAAGTTAGAACTCTTCCCAGAGTCAGGAATTTCTTGTCAGATGTTGGCAATAACAGAACTGAGTTACTAACACAAAATGAGATACTGAAAAACCTATCTTTTATTTCACTTTGTTTTTATGGGGAAAAATACACAGAACATGATATGCCAGAAATCAAAGAGACAAAACTTAGTATCTAATTTGTTACACACATGGAATATGCTGAGGAATTTCAACATGTTTAACACTTTGGTAAAAATAGTACGTCAATCCTTATATTTTTGTGACTTTCCAGTGTATTAACACTTCGTCTTTGGATACAGACTGAAGCATCCAAAAACTAAGTAAAAAGTATATGGTTATAAAGTAATCGTTACTATGTCCATATTAAAGGTATAAAGTAATGGTTAATATATCTAGCTTTAGGTCAGGCTATCTCAGCTTATATTCTCTCTATTACTCATTTAACTGTGGGACACTGTGAACTTAGTAAACCTCTCTGAGTTTTGAAGAAATGGGTATGATAATTTTAATGATCAGGCCAGGTGCAGTGGCTCATGCCTGTAATCTCAGCACTTTGGGAGGCTGAGGCGGGCGGATCACAAGGTCAGGAGATCGAGACCATCCTGACTAACACAGTGAAACCCCATCTCTACTAAAGAAAAAATTAGCCGGGCATGGTGGCACGTGCCTGTAGTCCCAGCTACTTGGGAGGCTGAGGCAAGAGAATGGCTTGAACTCAGGAGGCGGAGGTTGCAGTGAGCCAAGATCATGCCATTGCACTCCAGCCTGGGTGCCAGAGTGAGACCCTGTTTCAAAAAAAAAAAAAAAAAAGATAATTTTAATGATCTTATAGACTGCAGTAAATATTACAAATGTCAGTACCTTTCAAATCCTTAGTGTGGTAAAGTTTCCTATTTTTTAGATTTTTAGCCTATTTACATTTATGCAGTGAAACAGGTGACAGAAATACAGAATTTAAACTTTTACTTTCTGATTAGATTTAATTACATCCATTCCAATTACTCTGTGCCCTTTCCTACTTTATATATGATAGTAATTAATGTAGATCCATAAAAATATTAAAAATAATTTTATAAAGTACACGATGCCAAAATTCCTGGTAAAAGTCTTTATAATTTCAAAGTAAAATAAATGCACTCAATAATTATTATTTTATTCTAGGCCAAGAGCGGTGGTTCACACCTATTATCCCAGAACCTTGAGAGATCGAGACAGGTGGATCACTTGAGGTCAAGAGACCAGACTGGCCAACATGGTGAAACCCTGTCTCTACCAAAAAAATTAGCTGGGGGTGGTAGTGCGTGCCTGGAGTCCCAGCTATTTGGGAGGCTGAGGTAGGAGAACAGCTTGAACCTGAGAGGCAGAGGTTGTGAGACAGGGGCTAAAACAGAAAGCTTAAGCACTGCCATCTTATAGAAAAGCCAGCTGGTACCTGAGCAGAGTTGTAGTTCTCAGAACTGTCACTGTATTGCAATTCTCAGAAGTGTTATTTTCTAAGGTTAAAAATTTCCACTGCTGCTCCCCCTTCTCTTGCAACAAACTGCTGACTTTAGCTTCTGTACAAGCAGCTTGCCTTGCACAACCCCTGAGCCTCCCTCAAACAAGGATGTGGTTTTGCAGCTTAAATACCTTGCTCCCCCTGAGCCAGGGCCATGGGTTGGAGAAACGTGAGTCCTCCGTGGCCGCCGGCAATAAAGACCCTGCAATTTGGCATACTTTTGTCTTGGTGTTGATTTTCTTTGCTCGCTCTGGTACAACAGTTGCAGTGAGCCAAGATAGCACTACTGTACTCAATCCTGGACAACAGAGTGAGAAACTGTCTCAAAAACAAAACAAAAAAAAAAAAACAATCATTTTGTTCTAAATGCACATGCTAAATATTAAATTTGCAATTGCATTCAATCTTTTTCTCTACCAGAAAACCACTGAAGCTACTTTTAACATTAATTGTAGTTAGTTATATTCTGAAACTGATAATTAAAACTTTTTTCTAAAACCAAAGCTTTTTGTAGTTCCAAGCATATCACCCTATGATATTGCTTTGTTCAATCCATAGTTCAGAAAAGCAAAACCACAGAATTAATCAGTGCATTTTTGTTTTCCATTCTCTGTGGTGCCCTTTTGTAGCTTTCAATTATAAAGAGAAAATTATGAAAATAAAAACCCAAGTCACCTTAGAAAGCAATGATCTGAAAACAAATCAAAGGACTGAAATCATTTTAATAAACTTTCTAAATGTTGAGAATAAAACAGCAGAAGATAGCAAAACGAAATCATAGGCTGGCCCTCTGAGATCTGGGCGGCAAATTTACCATGCCACTTCACAAGTCATTTAATATTTTCATTAAAACGGAAAAACTTAACAGGAGTTTCAATTATATCCATTATGCTCAGGAGACCAACTTTTGAAACTAGGCCAACAGATCTGGACTAACTCATAAAAGCTAAATGATTTTTTACATTAATCATGCAATATTAAAAACCAGGCAGAGATACTTAAAGAAATTTAGAATCCTTGGGCTCTATTTTAACGAAGTTCCCACAATTTCAACTGTGGTGCCCACTGTGAATTGATATGGAAATTCCTATGCAGGCACTGGAAAAATAAGCTAAAATCAAAATCACAAAAATAAGTCCAAATTAACAATGAAACAGATGTATACACCGCACAACTTTCATTAAATTAGAATTATCACTATAATTCTTTATAACACATTATCAAAGTATTATAGATGATATCATGTATAACTTGACAACATACCAAATTAAAGACACTTCATAGGCAATTCTTCTCTTTTATATGAAAACATAATTTCCTGACACTAATAAGACTTAATTACTTAAAAAGCATAACCCCCAAATCAAGATAGCCACACATATTCTTCTCAAAGATTACAGCAAATATTTTTGTCAACTAGCCTCTATTCATTCTTCATGGAATTATATCTGAATTTCCCTCTGGGGGAAAAATTCTTCTTTACATTTGATTAAATGCATTTAATGGAATCGACTTATATTTAATTCCGGACAGTGAATGATTCATTGCTGTACACAGTAGTCCCTCCTTATCTGTAGTTTTGCTTTCCACTGTTTCAGTTACTCACAATACAGTACAATAAGAAATTTTGAGAGAATGAGACCACATTCACATAACTTTTAATACAGCATATAATGTATTTTATTATTAGTTTCTGTTTTGTTGTTAATCTCTTACTTTAGCAAATTTATAAATTACTCTTTATCATAGGTATTCATGTAGAGAAAAAAACAGTATACATAGGGCTGGGTACTATCTATGCTTTCAGGCATCCACTGGGCGTCTTGGAATATATCCCCTACAAAGAAAGGGAGACTGCTGTATTTTCTTTACCAGAACCAAAAGTACACCATGAGTATTCTGGGGAAGATTTTTATTTAAAAAAAAAAAAAAAAAAAGTGGTACTGAAATCTGAGAGGATGTAGAATGTTGCAACTGATGCTGCCATCTTGTTATCATTCAAAACCAGAGACTGAAGTCAAACACAGCAAAAAGCTAAGGTAAAAGTGTGAAGAGATGTCTGTTTATTTCTAAGAGATCTCTGTTTATTTCTACATCCAACAGCCTGAAGTCAGCCCTACCCTCCCCCTCCCCAAATTAACTCAGATTAAGGAACAACAGGGTTTTTTTTTTCCCTTTCACTTAGAAAGTGATTCAAAAACAAAGATTCATAAGTAATTAAAAATAAAAAGAGGCACTATAAAGGAATCTTTAAAATTAATTAATGTATTCATTATTTTAGTATAATATTTATTACACAATCATTTAGTGTCTGGCAATATGGCAAGTGCTAAGAATTCATTTTGACTCCATTCTTCATTATCTTTCATTTCAGTTTTCCCTTCCCAGAACATCAAGGCTTCTTAAAGCAAAGATACACCTACTTGATGTAATGTGAAGTTTCCTATACCAAAATTCTTTCAGCATTGAAACACAATTCTATATGCTAGACTATTCATAAGCATCAAGTAGATCAATGATGTTGGACCAAAAGTCAGAATAATAAAAAGATAGTTTTCAAACTCATTACTTGGTATGATGGGGAAGCCAGAAGAAAAATTGAATGGTAAAGGAACAGTGGTCTTCAAATAAATGCAGTACCTTTGGTCAAACTGCCTGCTTTTCAAGAGACTAAGTGGTGTTAAAAAAAAAAAAAGTCTATGTTTTCTTTATGACAGATAATATAAAGAGAAAACGATATCAGCATATGGGCATCAAAAGCAAATTTTATGGATTTCAGTTTTCTAGTCTTTACTTTGGGAAATATGCTATTAAATTTTAACCAATATGATACTGAAATGCCCTGTGAGTTTCACATCTAAGTGAAGTAAATTACTTAATGTGAAGAATTTGTTTTCTAATTCCTACCTGAAAAATACTGTCACTTGGAAATTTACATTTTAAGTACACTTTAGTATGTTAACTATATTTTTTATCTTAAGAGATTTAAAAACCTGAGCTTTCTTCTTTGTTGTATCTATGCATTATAATGTTTGCCAGTCAACTTGTCTGTGTAACCTACGTATTAAATTGTTTTCATTTTTCATTGCCCTCACATAATAAATATTTGATGATGGCACCAGAACTTTGATTCCTCAAGAATGACAGAGTTGTTTCCTTAACTCCAGAAGTCACGTCCCAAGGGACAATTCTTTAGACTTTCGTGATGTGCCTTAACAATCCGAAATAGAATGATTTACATGGTATGTTGCTATATCCTTCTCATGATGCCTCCTATAGAGGATTCATCTATATAGTTGCAGGTTTATAATTAATATGCACTTTTACACTCTCAGCTTTTGTAATAACTGTCATAATGTAATGACAGACAGGAGACCCACGGTTACGAGGCTGTTTGGAATGTCTAGGCCAAAGAGAAAGAAAAGTGCACAATCTAAAGGGATTTAAAAAGCTCATCAGGATTATAAGATTATCTACCTAAAGAGTCAGTGTTCACATATAAGAGGGATAAGTAATCTTGAATCTGATCAGGGCTATTCTTAAGGGATTTTATAGGAAGAGAAGGACAAAGGCATTAGCTATAGTCAGAAACTTACAAGGCTGGAGCCAAAACACTGAAAATACTATTTTACCCCCACTTCCACTGCCACACATATCTCTCTCCTTATGTAACTTAAAATTGTAACAGTAACAAAACTTAAACGTAATGAAATATTTAAAATGTTCTCATTGTCCCACCATGATTAATTCAAGTTATTTTAATATTAAACCCTCATACATTGGTAAATATAAAAATTCCCAATTTCATCCAGAGACTGTCTACAGAGAATCACTCATTCTTGCAAGTGTCTGTGGTATAGCTACAATTAAGGGGATAAAGCCTTGAGAAACAGTAAGAGAATGTTTTATCCATGTTCACTTGGCTAGAGCTCAGATTCTAGATTCAGGCCCAGAAACAATCCTGAAGAGGAGCTAGGAACAGGATGAGTTCAAAGGACCAGCAGACAAACTGGTCACAGTCATTGAGGATAAAGAAGCTGCAGCCCAAACTTTATAAGATGTCTAATGCATGGAACACTAATATGGAAAGAACCGGGTGACATATTCAGACTCACTTCTTAAAAGGTCAGACCTTCTAATCTATATTCCAATTTAGATTAACTAAACAGGGCTGATTCTATTGATAAAGCCATTGGTCTCAGAAAATGATAAGACATGACTTGACCATAATGCAGAAAACTATGCTTCTCTTATATATTACTTGGTTCTAATGTGTATGGTATATTTGAAAATTATGGTAGATGTTCATGTATTATAAGTAAGCATTATCATTCTAACCTGTATCCAGTTCAAAGAAACTCATTAAATATCTCTAAGTTTCTCAAGAAAGATAGACTAATTTCCTTTTCTGAAATCATTACAATAGCATCAGTCATCTAAACTTGACTCTTCCTGAAAATGTGCAGACTTTAGTATAGTTAGCAGCTGTTGGATAAACTAACATCTGTTATATCTTTTGAGGAGCTGTCATCAATGTAATTGTGTAACCATTTATATAAAAAAGATCTAAGACTGACTCCCTTTTAGTTTATTCTATATGCATTTGTATTTATTTACAACTTTAACAAAAAGATACATTCACATATTTAATGAGGGGATGTGTTTATACATATCTCTTTATAATTAAATCAACACAAAGTACTACATTACCTAACCATTAACATTGACTTTCTCTGAGGATATAAGTGTGGAGGTCAGTCAAGTTTAACATTATGTTTCTCTAATTTTATAGGCAGATAATCATTTTAATCAGATAAAAGTAATGTTTTAGTTAAAATATAATTTAGGAGAGTTATTAAGTCAATTAGAATAAACTCTAATTAGAACCAATATCAATACATATTTATTATTCAATTACTACTGAAAGGCTGTTTTATTTTTGTATATATGACTATATCAATCATTTTAGGTATTAAGCCCTTTATGTATTCGGTTCTGAAAAGTTAGTTCTTCCCACATTTCCTACAGTGAAAGTTCAGAATCTTTACTGTATATAAAGAACATTTTATCAAAGATGATTCTTGCATGCATTATTCCTTCAGTTATAGCAATGTATTAAGGGAAAAGGCATAGCATAGCAAATACTAGGCTTATACCATCTTGTGAATTAATAACGAAGTCTTAAAGACAAGTGACTTTATCGACCAGCTCTGTAGAATTTATAGCTTTATAGAATATTAAATACTTGCAGCTCATAAAATTCTGACAATAATTAAAAATGGATTCTAATTTTCAAATGTACTCTGAATCAAAGTAAGCTAAATGTAATTATGTATGCAAGGTGCATAGAAACATATAACTATGCTGGGTAGTATGTATGGAAATGTAGCTTGATGAGATGGAGATTTTCTTATCAACAACAGTTAATGAATGTGCATAGACACAGGTATTATTACAATTGAATTTTAAATCACCTTTCCTCTGTGTTCATATTCCCTTCTCTTTTCTTCTCAGCTGTTACACAAAAGTAAGGCTTTGCTGAATTTGTCGTTTACAATTCACTATCAAAGCTATGATAACAGAAGTAGAAAAATAAAAGAAAGTGCAGCAAATGGAGAGTAAAATGTGGCCAAAAATGACTTTGTGATTCCTTATGTAATGCATGTTGTTAAAATGTAAATGTATACAAAACTCAAATTACTCTTCCACATTGACAGTGATAGGCAAACATAAGCAACTCTGTCTCTAACTGAAGAAATTCCTAGTCGACATGATCTATTTCTTCATGATCCTCCTAAAGAAATGGCCACTATGTTCCACAATAACATGCTGATCTGACAGCCCCAATGCTGTATCTTCTTCACCTGAAATATTTCCCTGACTTTTCTTGTAAACATTAAATCAGCTCCACTGGAAGAAGTCTTTGTTTTATCTCCTTATTCATATTCTGGATATTATTATAATACCCCTTCTATGCCCAGAGAAGGGAAAGAATTTCTTCTACACGCTCCATGAGAAAAACAGTCTCTTTCTCCAACATTGCCTTATTTCTCCTAATAAAATAAGTAGAATGAGTAAAGTATTTATTTCATGCCATTGAGAAAAAGCTCAGTAAAACCCTGCTCAGTCTTTCTGGTCCTTTCCATTCTTTCACAGCTACCCTTCCTGTTGTTTCTCTGCCTGACACAGTAAGCTCCAGGGAGACAGAAAGGAGGGCTGGATGTGGAGACAGGGTAGGAGGTTTGCCTTTCTCCATCTGCTTAGTCTGTGATAGCCTAGGCAAGTTCACTGGGGATTGGGGTAGGAAACAGAAAATACATTTTGGCCTCAATTTCATGCTGGGCTCCTTTCCAGCTTTAGCTAACATTTTCCTCCCTTACTTGAGAGGCTACTTTCCCATTGGCTGAGAACAGTTACAACCAATACAAAACTCGGAGACTACGGGCTCTAGGCTGAAAAATCCCTGTTCAGAAATGTCTATTCTCATTCCTGCAATATTATGAAGAACAGATATTACTCAGAATAACAGTATCTTTTAATTAAAAAAAAACATTTAGAAGACTTATTTCATTTTAGTAAGGAAACCTTCAGGCAGAATTCAACACACAAACACTGAAGATTTTTTTCATTTTGAAATTCCAGTTCATACTAGTTTTTACTGACCTAAATAAATGTATCTTCCTCACCAAGTGAGCTTTATACATGTAGGAAGCACATAGAAGATATGGCTTCAATATAGAATGAATAACACAGATAGACATACACTTGGAAACAGAAACTGTCTCACTCAAATAAACATCCACATCCATGAGAAAATATAGCATAGATGATGAAACTTACTCACTTAAAGGTGGAGAATACACAAATACAGCCCTTTGAGGAAATGTGTTAAAGGATGCATACATATTTAGATTTATCTGATCAGCAAAAGGTGTTCTCTACCAGCATGTTTTATAGATTTTCTAGGGTATACAGGTGTGTATGTGTGTGTGTGTGTGTGTTTCTTTTATCTGCCTTATTACAATGGTAGCAACTGCTTTCCTTATGTCTCTTCACCTATTGCTGCAAATTGTGTCAAACATTTACACATAGTAAATACACAGTGGATATTTACTGAATATTTTAATAAACTTTTTATGAATTAGAGAACACCAAGGCAAAATGTTATGGCTATAAAGTAAGATCTAGATACACATACATCAAGAAACATGCAACGTTGAGAGAAGTGCTTGATGATAAATAAAACACTGGGTTTGAAGAAGGCATGATCAAGAGAGTTTTGGTAAGACAGGAAATAAGTAGAGAGGTAAAACAGACTGGCTGTATAACAAAGAAAACCTGTGATTTTTGTCACTAATTATCATATAATTAGGTTCTCAAGAATCTCACGGAATAACAATACATCATTATGCAATTTTTGTAAACATTTGTACGTTTAGAAATAACACTGAATTTTTTAGTATAACTTTTTAAAGTGTTTAAATTGTTCAACATAACTCCTTCGCTGCTTTTTCGTAAAATACTTAGATGATGTCCATTTTCCAAAACATATTAATAACTTTTCAGTAATTTTTGCTTCTATTGTAAGAAAAAATACTTGAAAAACTGAAAGACTGTTAATCTGTTTTTAAGGTAAGAATTACATTGAGTTATGTCACTCAGACAAAAGACTAAGAAAATTACTTTTTTGGATTGACTTCAATCCAAAATATAATTGCCTTGCTCTTTTGCTATTCACATGCCCTTCTACCTCATGTTATCAGATTTCAGCTCTTAATACAACCTTTCATCAGTTATTTTTTAAAACTATAAATTTCTTTAACAGGATTATACAAATACAGACTGTATTTTCTAAGTGTGAAAACAGACATATTTATGTATTGACTTACAAGGTCCTACTATTATTATTGATTTGTGATTGTATAGTACAGCCAGAAGGGGTGTTCTACTTTATTCCGCTTCCATATCTGAAAGCCATGGTTCAGAGGAGTAGGAGGTGCAACATAATGTGCAGATAAGTTATAAAATGAAAATCTGTCCTATGTCTCAGCCCTATGTAATGGAGAGAGGAAGAGATAGCAACTGAATATGATGGGCAACATGATTGTTGCCTTAAAAGTACAAACGGAAGAGTGTTTTACAGATAGCTAGAGTTCTTGCCAGAGTTTATAATGCTTTTCTCAGGGAATAAGTTGTCTGCAAATGAATAATTTTTCAGGTGACATAACATTTACAACTCTAGAAGCAACTTACATTTCAATTTTGAAGGATTCTATGATAAACAAGTCATTTTATCTGAAATACAGTGGCAGATGATTAAGACAGTACATTATACTGTATTCAGAATTCTTGTTTTTCAGGACTATCAATCCAACCATAATGGTATGTTATAAAAACATGCACACTTGGACAATCCCTCTTATAACAATAGCGTTCCAAATGTTTCTGCAGATGTTTTGCGAAGATTGCCTTTGTGACAAGAATGAATGTTTAGATGCTCATAAGCATAAAAATCTAACACAAGAACAAGGAGAAACGTTCTCCTATGAGTGTTAAGTTTGCTCATCTCAAGTAGTTTTGAAACTGAAGTTTCATGTGGGATAGTGAATTTAATACACTAATAAACTTTTATACGTAGTAGAAATAATGTTAATTATATGGCCATTTTTAGTGAGGCAGAACGTCTCCCTGAAGAAATAAAGCTTTATTTAAAACTTTAGGAGGAAAATGACAAGGCCTTTTTATATAAAAGATGATGTTATTGTAAACTGAATTAGCAGTATAAAAAGCTCCTCATGTTCCACAGACCTATAGTTAGCTTATTAGAACTTCTAGTGATCATGATGGATGTTGCAACTGTTAATATTCTTACTTCTTATTTCATACCTCCTTCTGTAGTACTATAATAAATCCTTACAATTGTGGAAAGTTAAAGTGCCCTGATTTTTTTAATTGAAAGATATGGAATTTATATGTATCTATTATATATAAAAACTAGAAACTCTGGTACCTCAATAATTATAGCGTTGTTAGATGGTGATTACAATTTTCCATGATTCCAGCGTATTTATTATTATATTCATCCTAGTCCTAAGGGACTTAATTCATTATTTATATCTAAAATTTTTCCACTTTGCTATATATTCCCACAGAATTTGTAAGCACTCAATAATGCTGATAATGAGAGTAATAATATTATCAATGTAAGCAATGCTTTCCACATTAAAAGAAGAAAATTATATTTTGATTATGAAAGAAAATTTTGTTTTAATAATTTTTCAATTATGCTATAAATTATATTGTTTCTAAAATAACAACATTGAATCTCAAAATAAGATTAATTATAATTTGGAATTAGTTTCTAATGAGCATTCTTACTGATTTCAACACAAGGAAAGCATGTCAAATAAACCCATACAGTGCATTTTTAGAAATGAGGAAGTTTTCAATAACCTAATGAGAATCTAATGTCTTATCATTCATTTTTATTGACATCAAGTTGCTGAAGTTCACTGAAATATGTTTATGTATTAGCCTAATTTTGATGGTGATGAAAAAACTTTATTTTAGAAGTATTCATATATTGCAAAGAATATCTGTTGAAAGATACAGGTCTTGTAGTTGGCCTACTTAGTTTCAAGTCTAGCCTAGCACTACTCTTCAGTGAACAAATATGTTGTGTCAGATGTTGTGTTACATGCAGCTTGTGATAAAGACATGCTATCCTGTGTTGATGGAGCTTACAGCCTAGTGGGTGAGGCACTGTATTTATCAAACAATAACATCTTTTTAAATGTGAAAAATCAATGCTCAAAAAACAATCTTATGGATATTCTGTTTTCATTATTTTACATAAATATGTAAAAAGCCCTTGACAGAGTCTTAGAGGTGAAGGAAGATTTTAATGAGAAGTTTCCAGATCTGAAAAATAAATAGGAATTAACTAGAAAGGTAAAGAGGGTAAGGTCAAATGTCTCAAAGCAAGCAAGAGTCAGGAAGGAAAAAGTCACTTTGGCAGAGCAGAGAGCCACTAGAAGCTTGAAACCAGATAAGGCTTAAAGGTGATGTGAAACCAGATCTTGTAAGCCCTTGCAGATACCTTAGGGTTTTCTTACATGAGCAAGGGTAGGTCTAGAATTACAATGAAATGATCAGATTTGCATTTTAAGTAATAAAATCAATAATTAAA
Organism: Cheracebus regulus; assembly: GCA_963574635.1. Classification (NCBI taxonomy): domain Eukaryota; kingdom Metazoa; phylum Chordata; class Mammalia; order Primates; family Pitheciidae; genus Cheracebus; species Cheracebus regulus. The sequence continues at coordinate 21,002 of CAUYQU010091832.1, forward strand.
CAAAACAGAAGTGTCCATAATGGGATGTAACATATGAGAAAAATACATCTGACAAGGATATTAAAGATATAACAATAAGGACTTTGAGTTATTTAACTCCTCTGTATGGCATTTTTCTAAACATAAAATAAGGAAGTTGAACTGGATGGCTTTTAAGGTACTTTTCATTTCCAACATTCTATCAGTCAGGTACAGTACTTCCCCCTTATCTTTGAGGATACATTTCAAGACCCCCAGTGGATGTCTGGACCCAAGGATAATACTGACCTCTAGATACAATATGTTTTTTCCTGTCTAATAACAGCAGGTTAGCCTATACTTTATGAATAAGCTGGACAAAGGGATGATTCATGTCCCAGGCCAGACAGCACAAGAATTTATCATGCTTCTCAAAACTGCATGCAATCTAAAACTTTTGAAATATTTATTTGTGGAACTTTGCATTTAGTATTTTCAGACTGCAATTGACCACAGGTAACGGAAACTATGAAAAGCAAAACCTCAAATAAGGGAGACTCTTCTAATTTGGAAGTGAAACCTGCACTGAATGGGCAGGATACTTGTTATAGAAAGTAACATACCTAAAAGCTAAGGCACTACTCTTCCAGGGCAATTGGTATCCTTGATTGCATTACAATAGGGATATTTTAAATTGGAAAACTGAAAATATAATGAAGACTTTTTATTCACTACGAAGAGAACAGCGGTCGGGGGAGGGAAACTACCACCATGATTCAATTACCTGTACTTGGCCCCATCCTTGACATGTGGGGGATCATTACAATTCGGGGTGATAAATAGGAATAAACTAGATATGGTTTGGGTACACAACCAAACCATATCAACTCTTTAATAATAACATAGAAAATAAAATAAATGTGGATTTTGTTTACATTCCCAGAACCCAAGCAGTTCAGAAAATATTTCTGTAGTTGATATAGTTTGACTCTCTGTCCCCATCCAACTGTCATGTTGAATTTTAATCTCCAATGTTGGAGGTGAGGCCTGGTGGGAAGTGATTTGATCATGGGGACAGACTTCCCACTTGCTGTTCTTGTGATAGTGAGTGAGTTCTCACAAGATCAGGTTGTTTAAAAGTGTGTAGTGCTTCTCCCTAAACTTTCTCTCCTGCTTTGACATGTGAGGATGTGCTTATTTCCCCTTTACTTTTGACCATGACTGTAAGTTTCCTGAGTCCTCTCAGCCATCTTTCCTGTACAGCCTGTGGAACTGTGAGTCAATTAAACCTCTTTTCTTCATAAATTACTCAGTTTCAGATAATTCTTTATAGCAGTGTGAGAACAGACTAATACAGAAATTTGGAACCAGGAGTGGGGTCTTTCTATAAAGATACCTAAAAAGGTGGAAGCAGCTTTGGAACTGGGTAATGGGCAGAGGCTGAGACAGTATGTAAGGCTAAGAAGACAGGAAGAAGAAAAGTTTGAAACTTTCTAGAGACCTGATGAATGGTTGTAACCAAAATTCTCATAGTTATATGGACAATGAAGTCCAGGCTGAGGTGGTCTCAGATGGAGATGAGGAACTTATTGGTAACTAGAGTAAAGGTCACTCTTGTTATGTTCTAGCAAAGAGACTGGCAGCACTGTGTCCCTGCTCTAGAGATCTGTGGAACTTTGAACTTGAGAAAAATAATTTAGGGTATCTAGTGGAACAAATCTCTAAGCAGCAAAGCATTTAAGGTGTGGCCTGGCTGCTTCTAAAAGCCTATTCTCATTTGCAGAAACAAAGAAACAACCTTAAGGTGGAACTTATATTTAAAATGTTAGTAGACCATAAAAGTTTGGAAAATTTGCAGCCTGGCCATGTGATAAAAAAGAAAAAAACTATTTTCTGGGGAGAAATTCAAGCCAACTATAGAAATTTGCATAAGAAAAGAGAGGAGTCATATGTTAATAGTGAAGACAATAAGGAAAATGTCTCCAGGGCATTTCAGAGACCTTCATGGCAGCCCTTCCCATCACAGGCCTAGAGGACTAGGAGGGAAAAATGGTTTCATGGGCCACACTTAGGGACCTGCTGCCCTGTGCTGCTTTGAGACATGGCACCTGGCATCCCAGACACTCCAGCTCCAGTCATGGCTAAAAGAGACCAAGGTGCAGCTCCAACCATTGCTTGAGAGGGTGCAAGCCCAAGCCTTGGTGGGTTCCATGTGATGTTGGGCCTGTGGGTGCACAGAAGACAAGCGTTGAGGCATGGGAGCCTCCACCTACATTTCAGAGGAAGTAATGGAAACACCTGATGTCCAGGCAGAAGTCTGCTTCAGGGGAGGGGCCCCCATGGAGAAACTCTACTACAGAAGTTCAGAGGGGAAATGTGGGGTTCAAGCCCCCAATATCATCCCCACTGGGGCACTGACTAGTGAAGCTGTGAGAAAAAGACCACCATCTTCTAGACCCCAGAATAACAGATCCACCAACAGCTTGTACCATGTGCCTGGAAAGCTTCAGCCACTCTATACCAGTCCATGAAAACAGCTGTATGGGCCGTGCCCTGGAGAGCCAAAGGGGAAAGCTGCCCAAGGCCTTGGTAGCCCAACCTTTGTGTCAGAGTGGCCTGGATGTGAGACATGGAGTCAGAAAAGATTAGTTTGAAGCTTTAATATTTAATGACTGCCTTGCTGGGTTTTGGACTTGCGTGGGGCCTGTAGCTCCTTGATTTTGACCAATTCTTTTATTTTGGAATGGGAACAATTACCCAGTGTCTGTAACCCCACTGTCTCTTGGAAGTAACTAGCTTGTTTTTTCTTTTACAATATCATAGGCAGAAGAAATTTGCTGTGTGTCAGATGAGACTTTGGATGTGGACTTTTGACTTAATGCTGCAATGAGTTAGGACTTCAGGGACATGCTGGAAAGCATAATTGTGTTTTGAAATATGAGAAAGTCATGAGAATCTGGAGAGGCAGGGGCAGAATAATATAATTTGGCTTTGTGTTCCCACCCATATCTCATGATAAATTGTAATTTTGTATTTTGTATTTTGATCTATATATGCTAATTTAATCAATCTAGGTTTTGTAACTTTACTGAGAATGTTATAAAAGTGTCATAAATGTACATATTTCTGACATATTCTAAGTCTAGTAATTCTAGAATTCAAAACTCAGAAAAGCAAATTTAACAATTTTAAAATAAAACCTAAGCAACTCATTCAAAGAAAAATATAGGAATTTTAAAGATAGATGTTCATTTCTAATTTTATTCATAAAGTTCTAATCAATGAATATTTTCATTTCTCAAACTAAATCTTTTATTTTTAGAAAATACCAGTGTAAGTTATAAATATTTAATTATACTTTCAAAACTCTTTTTTTGTCTGTTGTGAAGATGAAGAACACTGAGGCCATGTATTTGATGCTGGAACTGAAATAGTATAAAGGTGAAGATAAGTGAATTGGTTCACATATTAGTCATATGGCAGGCAGCCAAAGTCTATGTCTGGGAAGCTTTGCGCAGTATAGGAAGGAGCAATGGATGAAAGGAAAGACTTTTATTTTACCAGAATCTTGAGGCTGAGATTTGATCTTTGTGCCAAAAATCTGCAGTGCTATTAACCTTTACCCACAGCTTATGTTGATTTAGTCTCTTTTTTCCTTCATCTAATTATTCCCCGTAGTAGCTACATTTAGCTGCCTATCTGGTATCCATTCTCCCTTCCTTCTAACAGAGAGAATCTTGATTGTTTTCTCAGAGTCATAATGTACTTGCTAAAAATACTTCTGCCTACCACTTGACCCCTTTCATCTATAGATGACACATGGCACACTTCTGAACAATAAGATATTGGCAATAGTTTCTGTCAAATGACTTCATTTTCCAAGTAAATCTTCTTTGGGAAAAAGCCTTTGTAACTCTTCTTTCTTCTTCCTGCCTAAGGCCCATATGCAAAGGCGTGGATGTGCAACAACTATATCTAATTACAATAATGACAAGAGCCACCTATTATGCTGGTGAAACAAGAAGACAGAAAGAGAGGACCACTGCTAACCCACCGAAATCCGCAGAATTAGAAATACAGTACTCCCTTTTGGCAAAGGGTAGCCCCAAGCTATTTAATCCACTTTCCCCACAGGTCTGACGCCCTTTTGCATTTACTAAGTTGCTCAATACTACACTGAAGGCTTAAGACAAAGTCCAGCACGTCGCTGATTCCAGAAAGGCCCTCGATGAACTCTAGATTGCTACTCCCATATTTCCTGTATAAGAAGGAAATAAAATCTGTATTTACTCAAACTACTTTAGTGTCATATTTTGTTTCTTACTCATAGCCAATAACACCACTAATACCACTGCCTATGAGGTTTATAGTTGTTATTTATCTGTTAATATATGCAAACATAAACTACTATATTCTTAAATAAAAGAATATTACTCTATGTAATACTTTTCGTTAAGCTTAAAAATTTAAAACTTCTTTGGAAATATAACTTTAAAAGATTCAACATTTTCAAAACTTGTCACCATTTTGCTCCTGTGAACAAATATATTGCATGTTGACAATACTTGGGGATTCTCTTCTAAATCTTTTGCTAAGCACAATTAGCAATTAAGTCATTTTGACTCTCCGACAAATAGTAAATTAACATGAAATAGACCCAACAGGCTGATGTTTTAAAAATTATGAAAAAGTGAACTTATTAAATAAAAATAAAATACTGCAATTTTGGAGATAGAACAGTGAAATGCAAAATAAAACCCTATATGGATAAATCAGGAGTCCTGATTTAGACAGAATTATGTCTCTCTAAATTGTTTTCATTGTAAAGTGAGGGGATTTGATTAAATTACTTTAAGACAATCTCCAGCTTTTAAGCAATCAAAATTATCGTAAGTGAAATTTCGATGGTGCTGTATGTCAAATCCATGCCTTTCTTCAGAATGTGTTTAGCAAATGTCCACTACATAATGATGGAGAATACAAAAGACAAAATTGTATTCAATGCAGGCTTTCTAGTGAAAGATTTCAGAGATGCACTGAAAGAAAACTGCCCAGCCTCTGGAAGGCAGGATTTTAGTGTGGCAAGTAATACTAGTCTGAGGAAAATTGAATTCCATTCAAGAAATTCCTCATGGAACTATATATCTATAGGCCCTTGTACTAGCAAGTTCTTGCTAGTTTATGTTCATAAAACTTATGTTAAACTGACAGTAACGAGTTTCAAAAAAAAAAGAAAACTTAGACTTTTTAGATTGTTCAAAGTTTAAATGAGGAATAAATTGCTTTTTTGTTACAGAAAAAATGGTTGAGAGTTGAAACTCAGGTAAATATCTTAATCTATGTATCTTTAATGTGTCCTAAGTGTAGAAGGATCTAAAACATCTATAATTCAAGAGTTTTATTTTTGTCATTATGTACCTTTTAGGTAATCATTCATAAGCAAAAGTTCAATTTACTTGAAAAAAGACTAATGTTTCTTTGCTCTTTAGTGTTTTTGAAAAGTAGTAGGGAACTAGAATGTCTATGGGTGCTAGTTAAAAACATAGACTTCAAGCCATAACCTAAACCTAAGGAATCAGAACCTCTAAGGAGGAGTCCTATGACTCTGCATTTAAAACGAGCTTTCTGGGTGTTGCACACTAAAGCTTGAGAATGACTGCTCTTTGCCTATTCATAACAGAGACCATCTGTTTATCTGTACTGAAAAGGCAACCTGGACTGTCAACAAACACCTGTCCTCAGGATTGCCGGGTATCTTGCCCTTCCAGCCTGGCTGGATGTCTTCCTGCTGGCTACAGTGAGTCCAGCCCGCATGGGCCTACTCAGGTCTACTAGATACTCCTCTTTTACAGGTTTGGCTATTAAATATTCATACTCAATCCCACTTCTCCAACTAAATTCTGGGCTTTGCTCTCTCAGCAGATCTTACTGTATCTTAAAAGAGAAAACAGAACCTCACTTTACTCCTTTATTTTTTCTGGTATCAGGCAGAAAGACTGTTTTGGATTTCAAAATCTTTATCTCTATTTCTACTTCTATCCTTAGTTTATTTGACCAAAGAGCCCTTTTTCTTATATAACACAATAAGATTTGCAATTTGAGCACACTACCTAGGTAGTTTTCTTTTATTCATTTGGCATGTTTGCTAGGCCCCATATCTACTGAAGCTATCAGAAAGATTTTCAGATCTATTTTTTAAGTTGAAACAAAGTCGTACACTGAAAAGATACTCTGAATAATGGTTAGAGACATAAATTTTCAGCATAAACTTTTAAATGGTCATGTTTCCCCTTAATTTAATTAATATAACATATTTCTAATTCATTCATTCAGCAAAATTTCATTGAGCAACTACTATGTGCTATTTATTATGTTGGATCATATGAACAAATGAAAAAAACAAGACCTGGAATCCACCCTTCAGGAGTTTAGAGTATAATCTCTATAGAAATTGCTTTTACAAGTAGTTGTCTTATTAACAATTTCTTCACAAATTTTCACATATTCTCTTTCAAAATCATATTAACTTGTAACAAACACTTGAACATCAACTTACATAGGATATGGAGAAGAACTAAAATCTACAGAGACTCAGATAGTTAAAATTGTTTAAATTATTGAATTTGGATAAATTTACAAGAAAAAATTAAATTGAGCCACTCACCTTAATCTGTTAAGGGGCAGATCAGTGAAAGGAGAAATTATTGAAGAATATAATAATATTTATTTAAAAATAAAAAGTACATTTTGCTTTGTTTATAGCCATATAATTCAATGAATTTGTAACCCTGCTAAAGGCAAAACAATTTGGAGAAAGCATTGTTTTTCCTACAAATAATTCTGTTTTCAGTGGCATTTTAAATAATTCATTCACTCATCCAATATTCATGCAGTGCCTATTTTGAATCATCCTTGATTTATCCTAAAATGTTAAGGATAAAACAGTTGGTAAAAATCAACATTTCCTGCCTTTAGTGAATTCCATTTTTGTGAGAAAGACTGATGTTAATCAAATAATAACACAAATATTGTACTTGTAAAAAGGAAAACTTTTACTATGGAAATACTTGGTGTGATAAGAGAGTAAAATATGAGTTTAAGTGATCAAAGAGAGCTTGGAAGGCTTCTTCGAGGAAGGGACGAACCTGTTCATGACTGAAGACTGAGAACATGCGTGCTCAAAGGTTCTGTCTGCTCTTGGAGAGAAGATAGTACATTTGGAAAACTATAAGCAGGATTTCATTTATAAAACATTTTAAAAATAAAAAAAGCAAGCTTAAGTTGAAAGCTAAATAAATCTGTTTTCTAATAAAAAGTTTTTAAAATGAGTATTTTATGAATGATAAAGAAAGTAAGTTAAATGAACTGACTTCAAATAGCATAACTACAAATAATAAGGCAAAATTGTTTCTTTTCAATACTCCTGCTTTTTAAGAAATCCATGATTGCTTATGTTAAGCTGTAATCAGTCCCTTTTGGGAATTTTCTACTTCCCAACTGATCTGGACACTGAGCCTCCAAACAAACATTTCTTCTATGAAATGCAGGCCATGGAATAAATTTTGGCCACTCTAGCTATAAATTCTTAAATTATTTCAAATTATAGACCTTCTCTCATTCATGGTTAGCATTAACAATAGTATAATTCACCAAAACAGAAATCAGAATATAATTATTAAGGAAAAGTGTTAAGTTGTTAGGTCATAGCATTCCTATTTGAGCCTGTATTGTAAAAGACTGTTTAGGGTAGAAACACTTATGGAATAATTATCAAGTTTATCGGCTGGGCACGGTGGCTGATGCCGGTAATCACAGCACATTAGGGTGAGATGGGCAGATCACCTGAGATCAGGAGTTTGAGCCCAGCCTGCCCAACATGGTGAAACTCCATCTCTACTAAAAATATAAAAATTAGCCAGGCGTGGTGGTGGGAACCTGTAATCCCAGCTACTGGGAGGCTGAGGCAGGAGAATGGCTTGAACCTGGGAGACAGAGGATGCAGTAAACCAAGATAGCACCACTGCATTCCAGCCTGGGCAACAAAGAACAAAACTCCCTGTCAAAAAAAGAAGAAAAAGGAATCAATTTTATTCCCTTATTCTAATTAATTTGGAATCCCAGATCAAATTAATTAACTTCCCTGGGACTGACCTATAAAATACCAAAGAAAGAAGTTACAAGCAAAATTAATTCTGAAATATACGGCAAGGTATAACAATCATGATTCCAAAGGCTGTTTCAAACTGAATTCATTTTTGGTTTTCTTTGTCTATCAAGATTCCAAAAATCATGACTAAGTAAATCAATCTTTCACTTTTCTGCTTACTAAAAATGGAATATTGAACTTAACTGTAGTATAGACTGAATCTATTATTTTTCAAGAGGGCAAATTTCTTAAGCAATAAAAATCAATTGTAGCAAAAAGATGAACTAGAAATAAGAATGGGAAACTGTGCTTTCCTGGTTTTACTGAAACAGGTGATTCATTTGTAAATGTGAAAATTCCTCCCATTTTATAAGTCATCGCTTGTAGCTGGTGCACAGAAAGTACCTATTTATGGTGCATTTAAATATTAAATAGTGTACTCCAGTGAGCCAGAAACAAAATGTAGTCTTCTCAATAAACTGTTTGAAATTAAATGACAGTACTCTTCTTACTCAAGTCTGAGAACCAACAACACGTTAACATGAATAATGAGAAGAGCAAGGTACTTTTGTGTTTTCTACATATAGCTACACAACAAAAGGCAGTCTTTTTATTAGAAAAAAAAATACTTTTATTTGCATTGTATTTGTCTACTATAATTATGCACAATCATGCTTAATAAAAGCAATGGGTCTCAGCCATATACAGTAGTCGCCTTTTATCTGGGGGGCACAGTTTGAGATATGACTGCCAAACTGGCACTAAATTATTTTTTCTTCTTCATGATCTCATAAATAGAAGATTCATTCTTACAGCAGATCTTAGCAACCTTGACATATGAATGCTTTTTTTTTTCCTCATTATGAGCCAAGAATCTTCACCTTTTCATTTGAAGCACTTTACAAAGCTAGCATCACTACTCTTGCACTTTGCGAGCATTATTAAGTCAAATAAGAGTGATCTGAATACAAGCACTGTGATAGGGAGACAGCTGATCTGATAACCAAGACAGCTGCTAAGTGGCTAGAGCAGGTAGCACAGACAGCATGGATACCTTGGACAAAAAGGGATGATTCACATCTCAGGCTAGGTGAAACAGGACAGCTCAGGAATTTATTGCACTATTCTGAACGTGGTGCAATTTAAAACTCAGGATTGGTTTCTGGAATTTTCTATATAATATTTTGGACTGTGGGTGACCATAAGTAACTGAAACTATGGATAGTAAAATGCGGATGAGGGGAAACTACTGTATTTCTGACTGTTCAATTCTGCTCTGCCTTATAGGAGGGACATTAGAGCATAAGAGAAGCAGCTGACAGGTGGTAAACAAATGATGCTTCCACCTCCCAGTGCTGAAGAAGCCTGAAGGACACACAGGGAAATCAGAGGACTAAATAGGGAAGGGAGAGTCACAGAGTGGGGTTTATATTAGATTGGTACAGAAGTAATTTAAAAATATGGCAAAAATCGCAATTACTTCTGCACCAACTATTGCCTCTTTGTGACATTTATTCTTTACTTCTTTCACATGATAGCTGATATCTTTTATATATTTTACCCAATTTCTTATCCATAGCAATGTTCCATGAGAAAATGTCAAAGTAATTTTGTCCAGTTCTATAGGGCTGGCTAGACCTGCACATATAATGAACATTGTCTTTTGTTTGGAAACAATAGCACATGTGGATTGGTGATAGACTCTTGATGAACAGAGATGTCCTTAAATAAATTTATCTCCAAATCCAGGAACTCAATAGTTCATCCTGCTACTAAAAGATTGGCACTTCGTTCTCTAGGAAGCATGGTCAACTCATACCTTGAGAATAATAATAAAATTTGAGAATAATGGTATTTTGCTTTTTAACTTATTCTGCTTCCAAGGTGATATTTTATTCTTTTTAGCATTCTTCATGTAAACTTATGGATCATCTCATTTTATTTTTCCACTTTGGAAAAAATTACCCAGAAGCCAATACCATCTGTCTTAATGTTTCATAGCAAAAAACAAGTTCTGGAGATTAAAAATGAGACATCGGAGGAACCTAAGGTCATTGTCCTGATTGTAAGGAAATATTTGAAAAGCATCTGCTACCTGTGTGGCACACTCCCTCTGGTCAAGATTATGCAGGACAGAACCTCATCTTTTTTTCTCTATAAAATTTTTAAAAATCAAAAATAAAATACTTTTGAGGCAATATGCACAATCAGAAGGTTAAAAAGGCAGCTGTGTATTTCAAATCTAGAGTAGAACCTAAAACATAGTGAGGACTCAATAACTTAGTAAATAAGAAAACCACTAACTTTAATATTCAGTGTATTTGGACATTTGGACAGAAACAACATATAAAAATGATGGCATAGAGAAGAACAAAGATAATCTCACTTGTTCTATTCTTTAGAGAAGCAGCATTTACAATCTTACGAAAGAAAATGAGCTACTGAGTTTCCATAAGACACTAAAGTTTTCACATAAGTCCTCAATTGATCCTTACGATAATCTTGTTTGGTTAATATTACCCTTGTTTTGCTCATGAGACAATTAAGTATAAAAAAGCTTACTTTCTCCCATTGTCATACTGGCAGAATCATAAAATAAACCCACGAATTTCACTCAAACAAGTTCTTCTAATATCTCATTATATATTCAGGTCCAGTGGGTAGATAATAGGAAAAGTTATGTTGTGATGACGCTATGAATAACTGTTAATGGAAAAACTGATTAGAAAACAATGAAACTTTACAGACTTACACAAATTATTTATTTTTATCTTGAAATTGGAATATAAAATATAAATATCAGTGACCACCTAAAATTTTCAGCCACTTTGATTGCCAAATAATTCCCTATTGAATATCAGGAGTCCTTTCTTTGTTTACTGAATATATTGCAGCTAAGGTTGTGCCCCTCACATCCATACAGAGGACTCCATAAATCCTTGCCCCCCAGAGCATGGGCCATGTACAATGGCCAGCAGTGGTATCCTTTGAAGGCACAAATACGACAATTCTGTTTCACTTGTTGTCTACAAAAAATGCTGCGTCTCCAAAACCACTACAACCCTTCTCCTATGAAATGAGGACCATCTCATTACATTGAAAACATTCCTCCTCAACCCAAATGGAGCAAAGCACAGTAGGTGTACTAGATTCTCTCACTCAGGGTTTCATTAGCAGCTTTCACCCTACCCTTGTATATATTACGATTTGCAGTAAGCCCCCAATCATTCCACTTCCCTGACTGAAACCTTCTCAATCTTGTTATTCACCACCGCCATCTGGGAAAGCAACATGTCAAGTGAGCAGTTCAAAGGACTGCCAGGTACCAAGGTCAACATGTTCTCAAAAGGCTCGCTTAAGTTTTTTCCATTAGAAAGTTCACTTCAGTTATGAGCTTAAATAAGAGCTTAGATTTTGCCTGCACCCACTCACACACACATAGACACATACACATATATACTTTTTTCTAAATGTTTGTCGAGTCTCAGAAGATGTGTTTCAGGTATTCTTCTGGGCAAAGCTGACAAACTTCAGTAAAGAAAACAGAGAGCCCCACCCGTCTATAATAGATGAAGAGTGGGGCAGGGTAAAAGAGAATGGGGAGGGTGGAGCTTATTAATTTTAAATGGGGTAATTGCCTCACTAAGAAGGTGACACTTGAATAAAGATTTCAAAGATGTGAGAAAAAGAGCCCTGAGGATATCTGGAGGAAAAGTTCAAAGGCCTTAGAACAGGGATGTGTTGGAATAATAGCAAACAGGCCAGTCTGGCTAATGTGTTGCTGAGAGACTGGTAGGAAGAAATTTTAGAGAGATAAGCCTCATTGGATTACACAGTCTTTGTCAAATAATACTTAAATATATTTATGGAGTGTAATGTAATGTGATATATGTATAAATTGTGGAATGAGTAAATCAATCTGATTAACACTATCACCACATATTTATCATTTATTTGTGTTGATAATATTTAAAGTTTAATCTTTTAGTAATTTTGAAATTTACAATACATTTTATTAACTGTAGTCACCATGCTGTGTAAGATAGCATGAGAATTTATTCCTTTTGTCCAGTTGAAACATTTTGCCCTTTGTCTAACATCTCCTTTTATCCCTGTTCACCTCCATCTCCTGCCACCAGCTTCTGGTAATCACCATTCCACTCTTTACTTCTATGAACTTGAATTTTTGAAATCTTTTACACCGAGGGTGATGGGAAGTCTTTGAAATGCTTTGAGCAGAGGTGTGCCATAGTATGACTTACATTTAAAGAGATCACACTGTGTTAAGGACAGACTATAGGATACAAGAGTAGATAAATATTTTACTAATTGAAGAGATGATGGTGGCTTTTTCCCAGCAAGTAGCAATAGAATTAGAACCAAGGGATGTCTTGACAGGTTGGATGTTAGAGAAATGGAGAGGTGAAGGATAATTTCAAGATGTCCAAGAGGACATCTATTTAGTGTCATGGAATAAACATTATATGCCCCACTCTACAATCAATTACAGTCCATTATGAGTAATGAATGAATTCTATCAGAGAAATTTTACAGATGAAACATAAATTTCAAACACAGTTATTGCTTATTATTGGATATACAGTTCTGCAATCTTTGACTCTTTGTAAATGAATTAATTCTCCTCTAAGAAACACTGATATTAATCATATTTATGGAGTGCTCATGATGTACCAGGCATAGTTCCATGTACATTGAATTCATAATATAAATGACCCTCATAAACCTACAATAGGAAAACTATTATTGTATTATTCTGTTCTCATGCTGCTAATAAAGGCATACCCAAGACTGGCTAATTTATAAAGACAAAGAAGCTTAATGCAATCACACTTCCACATAACTGAGGAGACCTCACAATTATGGCAGAAAGCAAAAGAGGAAAAAAGGCACATCCTACCTGGTGGTAGGTACAAGGGTGTGAGCAGTGAAACTGTCCTTTATAAAACCATCACATCTCATGAGACTTATTCTTTATAATGAGAACAGCCTGGGAAAACCCCACCCTTATGATTAAATTACCTCCCCACAGGTCCCTCCCATGACATGTGGTGATTATGGGAGGTGCAATTCAAGATGATATTTGGGTGGAGATGCAGCCAAACCATATCATTATGATACTAATTTCACAAAACAGAGAACTCAGATAACTTGCCCAAGTCACAGGGCTTATACATTGTGGAACAAGCAACTAAATCAAGACAGTCTGGTACAAAGCCTATTGTCTTAACTGCTATGCTGTACTACTCATTGTAAATAATTGAAAATGACCAGAAATACAGAGTATTAGATGATTTTTTTTATTCTTATGCTTTACAAATTATTACTGATCTAGTTGATTGGTTCACTGATGTGTCTTTTTCTCAGATTTCTACTAGCATAAATAATTCGTTTATTCTTGCTCCACTTCAGTTCAATTAATTAATGCCCATAAAGAACATAGAACAATGCCTGGCCTGTAGAAAATACTTAGTAAATGCTAGTGTTAAGCTACTATGATATAGGTGATTTTTTACTTTTTAACTTATCCATTCAACAATTGTGTTTATGGTCCCAATATATGGCCAGGTACCGGGTTTGGCACTGGAAATATAATGAAAAATACAGCACTGTCTCTGCCTGAAAGAAGTTTATAACATATTACAAGGAAATGTAGTGCTTTCTTTTTTTCTCTCTCTTTTTTTTTTTTTTTTTTTGAGATGGAGTTTCACTCTTGTTGCCCAGACTGGAGTGCAATGGCACAATCTTAGCTCACTGCAGTCTCGACCTCCCAGGTTCAAGTGATTCAAGAAGGTATAGTGTTTTCTATTAATACCATGCCCTCATCTCTGTGGCCATACCATTTGAAGGTAGGGGGCTGGCTTCCATTTGCATCCCTTTTCTTGAGGGCCAATTCAGAAACCATAGAAGATTACTATGTGTGTCTGCCTTCTGACAGGTCAGAAGAATAATTATACACACACACACACACACACACACACACACACACACACACACACACACACACACACACACACAGAGTTTTATCTAGGAGTAGCCCTCATCTAATGACTCAATTGAGTAAATAAATAACACAGTTACCTCATCCCTTAGTACAGAGAATTCTGAGGATTATAATCTATTATTTTTCAGAGTTTTCCTGCAGGACTAAACTCCAGTTGCCCATTGTAGTATCTGGCTTTATACATTTTGTTGACTTCCTCGCTCTCTCACTTTCCCACTCCTCTAAAATAGTACCCTGAGCTTATCTACAAAATTACTTACTTGTATTTGAATCATTGTCTTCAGGGAACCCTGCTTCTGAGGGAATCTTAACTACAACAGAGGGAAATAGACATGTACATAAATAAAAAATCAGACTTAACTACTGAGTCTACAATAGATATCCATATTTGGTATGATAGAGATTTTAAAAAGATAACCCAGAAATGTCAGTTATCTTGAGATTCTCACAAGGCAGTGAAGAAAGGAGACAGCACTCTTGAAAATGTGGGGAGCTTGGTATACACAGAGGAGAAAATCTGTGTAAGTATGTTAGTAATGTCAGCATGGCTGTAACATAATAAGCAGTAGAAGGAGGAAGCCAGGGAACTAGTCTGGGATACATCAATGTCTTCCTGGTCTTGATGAAGAGGTTAGACTTAATTTTGTAGATAATAGTGAGTTATTAAGTTAAACTTAATTGGTTTTTTAATCAACTGAGTAAAATTATGATATATAGTTTGCATTTTTTAAAAGTCAAATTTGCAGCAATATAAATGAGTTATATGGTTCCATAGATACATCAAGACAGGCCATCAGAAGAACAGTGCAAAGTATGAGAAAGATATAGGGAAAGCAGCAACCAAGTCAAAGCAAAAATGGAGGCAAGAATAGTGATTACAAATAGGTTAATGAAGTACAGTCAACTGACTATAGACACTTGGCGAGAAGATACAGTAAGGGAGAAGAAAACAACCCAGGTAACTTCTTTATTGCTCACTTTTATAACTGGATATGTAGAAGTGCCATTCTCAAACATGGCAAAAACTACAGATGAAATAGGCATTGATTTATGGAATAAAAAAGAGAAGCTAAAAGATAATGAATTCCATTTTGAAAGATGTTGACACTGAAGTATCTCTGGGGCATCAGGAAATTGTTCAGTATGTAACTTGTGAAAAGAGAGATCTGGTGGTTTTCTAATTTAAATATGTATCAATCATCTGTTACTACACAACTGCTTCAAACTTAGCGGTGTAATACCCAGTAATGATTTCCTAATTCTATAGCATGTCTAGAAAGTTATTTCCCTTGTTTACTTGGATCCATCTATGTAGTTTTATCCAGCCTGGCAGAACTGGAAAGTATAAAATGGCCTCAATCATAGGTTGGGGACTTGGACTGTTTTATCTCCTCCATGTGGCTTTGCATCTTCCAGACTAGCTTCCTTGTATGGTGAACTCAGACTCAAGGTAAAATCCCTAGAAGCAAAAGTGGAAGCCACTTTGTCTTTTCAGGCCAAGTCTCTGGACCATGTGCAATGCCACATCTGCCATGTTTTAATGGTGCAAGCAAGTCAAAAGGCCAGACAAAATTCAAGGGGCTGATGGTACAAAAATATTACATTTTAAATTGGCATCAACGGAGAAAGATGTGACTCAGTAGATGCCATTACTATTTCAGACAACTCCAAAGGGGTATTGAAATCTTGAGAGTTTCAGCTTAATAGGTAGGAAGTGAAGCAAAGTTATCAGTGGATCAGGAGCCAAATAAGACCTTCATAAATAAGTGACAGAAAGAATGAAAACCAAAAATAGGGCCAAGGAAGCCAAGGGTGAAAATTCTTTCAAAAGGAAAGGAGTATTTGACACATCAAAAATCTTAGAAAGAGCTAGTAATAAGACCAAAAATAATTATGTTATAACTGTATAAAAATATTAATTGAATTGATAAGTTAGCATACAATATGTGTTTAAGTACTTAATGTTTTATAAACATGGGAAAACAGATTTTAAAATGTTAATTATACATATTTGTGGCATGATAATTATAAACATGTATTATATATATACTTGGATGAAAGTCTTTAAATGTCATGAAACAGAAATATCAGTTCAAAGACTAAAAAGTAAAGGTATACATTTTTCAAATGTTAAAGAAGAGCAGGCTAATTTTTTAATGTTGAAAAGGGATATCATTTATGATTTTCAGAATGACATAACATTTTCACTAGACAGGATTTAACACATGCTTAGAATCAGCAGCCTTTGCAACTCTATACAATTTATTTCCTTCTAAAAATTTTGTATACATTTATGGGTACAAGTGCAATTTCATTAAATGCATAGGCTGCATAGTGGTGAAATTAGGTAATTTAAAGGATCTATCACCTGAATAATGTACATTGGACCCATTAAGAAATTTCAACTTCTGATAAAAAATTTAGATGACAAGTTAAACATTGGTGAAGAACTACATAATTTTCCAAATTCTTTTAGGAGGTATGGAATCCAAGTTCAAAATCCACTGGTCTGTATTGCATACTTCATACCCTTTTTTTCTTGAGAAGACTTTTTTTAGTTTGTAGTCTTGAGTTCACTGTTATGTTATTTGAAAAACACTTAATGTTTTCCGGTAGTTTGTATGTTTCATGGAAGCAGGGATGAGGCTAACTTTTGTTCACCACTTTATTCCTAGTGTGGAGTGTCTAGCCTATCACAGATATATAGTATATGTCTACAGCTTAAATTATTTCCTCAGCTTCATTCTAGGCAAAAATAATACATGTCTCATTACTCTTACCACCACATTCAAATCTCTGCCTCTTTCTCCTTGATATACTTTTATACCTCTAAGTCCTGCTAGATAAAACAGCACTGCCTGTGGAAATTCATATTATCTTATATATTATGATTCTTGTAATATAGTCATTCTTTTAGTCATACTAAATGATTAGCCATTTATTACTATTATTGTTTTTAGAGATGACTTATTGTGCACCTATAATATGCTGTACAATATAAATTTTCATACTTATTATAAACTACATCTACTATTTAAAATCAAAATCCCTTCCGTCTTTGAAGTTTTCACGTTTGATGTTCTTTTGTTTTTCTATGTTGTAAAAATCAGAATAATTTCCTCCTCACTCTCTTTCCAACAAAACTTAATCATTAGTCCCGTTAGACAGGATTTACTAATCAGAATTATAACAGTCGACAGTGAGAAAGTGAATAGTGGTTTTGAGTAACAACCCATGCTTTCTTTAAATAAATGTGTTTTCTGCATTATTGTCAAAAGGAAAATTTATTGAAAAGATGTCCATGTGCATTACTGGATTAATTGTAATGAAACAGTAACTAATATTTCTACCTTGTAAATATGTAAGCTAAATTCATCAAACGAGCATGTGGCAGTGGCTTTAAGCCCTATAGACAAGTCAGTCTCACTGTTTGGATGTGAGTTTATGATTAATAGATTTAATTTTTTTAAAATGTACCAGAAATACAGACAGCTACTAAGGGTAAAATAAATGAATTTGAAGGTAAATACATTAGGATTACATTTACTTCCACCACAGAATTCTAATAACAATTGCACAAAGATAATAGCCATGTTCGATAAAATAATGAAATAAGTAAACTAACCTTGTTGTTGTTGCTGTTGTGAAAAATATTGTCTCTGTTACAGTCTACTATTAGGAAAAAAATCTGTTTCAAAGTGTCTTCATTTAGCAGCAAAAACCAAAAAGTCTTTAGTATTTTTCTGGCAGGAGAAAATCACTGTAATTCTGATAGCCCTTGCCAATAGCAGTAGGAACAACTAACTGCAGATAATTTAACATTTGATACCTACATTTGAGGATCACTTTATTAAATAAAGTAGACATATCCACAGCTTTTTAGCAAGTACTTAAAAGTCTTGAAAGCTAGAGACTAAAAAATTTTTAGCCAGAGATACATATTGGCACATGTTTAAGACAAGATTTTGACACGTGTCAGATTGAACCGTCTTCTTCTGTAACTATATCATTTCAAAACAACCACGTAATTGTTAAATGAAAGCAATAGTAATATTAAAGAAAGTCATAGTTATGTTAAATAGTTTAATCGATCAGAAATATTTGTATATAAGCAGGTCTATTTTAAAAGTTATTTCTTCTAGATGATAATGGATTAGTCCAGGGGTGTTCAATCTTTTGGTCTCCCTGGGCCACATCGGAAGAATTGTTGTGGGCCACACATAATATACACTAACACTATCAATAGCTGATGAGCTAAAAGCTAATTATTAAAAATCTCACAATGTTTTAAGAAAGTTATGAATTTGTATTGGGCGACAAAGCTGTCCTGGGCTACATGTGGGCCGTGGGCTCCAGGATGGACATGCTTGGATTCAGCTTTTATTTCAAAAGCTGACAGCCTTTTATGGCCTCCTGACAGCCTTCTTATGGAAAAAAGGGTTCAGGGGCCCATTAAGTCAAAATAACATGTACCCTGAGCTAATTTATCTCCATTTTGGTAGTGAACAAAAAGGCAATGTTAATTCTAATACCAGAATTACAGCTTGGAATTCAGAGGGAAGTGAGATAGACCAGAAATGAGAGAATCTGGAGTGGTCATACTCATCAGGATGATCATGTTCATCAAGGAGAAGATATCCTTGTCTTCTTCCTGACAAAGATAATTTTGAATGTGGCCCAACACAAACTCGTAAACTTTCTTTAAACATTATGAGATTTTTTTTCCCCATTGTTTTTAGCTCATCGTCTATTGTTAGTGTATTTTATATTTGGCTCAAAACAATTCTTCTTCAGTGTGGCCCAGGGAAGATATTGTCATTATGCAAGAAAGCACAGCAGGGCAGGGAAGCACAATGGTCAAGGCATGCTAATAAAATGGCAGCCAATCAGGCCAATGTTGCAGTTAAAAGGACTCAAGTCACATCAGTGGAATGCAGAACATAGGATGTGGCATAAGAGTGTCTAAAAACAGCTAAGCTTCAACTCTAAGCTGTAGCAGCTGGGCTCTAATATGACTAGTGCTTTTATTAAAAAGGGAAATTTGGAAATAGACACCCACATAAGGAAATTCTGAGGATTGGAATTGCTGCCACATGCCAACGTAACTATGAGAAGTTAAGAGAGAGGTCTGGAATACACCATTCCCTAGAGCCTTCAGAGGCAGCAACACCCTGCCAACACCTTGATCTTGGAACTCTAGCCTTCAGAACTCTGAGACAATACATTGCTGTTGGTTAAGCCACCTAGTTTGTGACCCTCTGTTATGGCAGCCATAGGAAACTAATACATTAGCGTATCGTTCTTCCAAATCCAGATTCACATTGGCAAGATATTCCTCATATACCTAAGGAAAAAAATTCTTACATATTCCTATACATACATAAAAGAGTGAGAAAGACGATTGACTTTGGTTTTATATTCCATTGCTAGCTATGAGCTCTTTTGTTATTCCTTGTAGAGTACAAGAGCTGCAAGCCTTTTATGTAATATTGCTTTCTAACATGTAACACTGTATCTTAAGCAAACATTCATTTGTGGCAAGTCAATATCAGAAATGAAATATTGTCTGAAGAGAAAGGAAAATCAATATCTACCTTTAGGGTCATTAAATTTTGATAAGGATTTTCTGCAAACATCAATATACTAGCAAACCGATACATATTGCATGTTTCTCTCTTTCTTTCTATTTAATGAAATCTGTCTAGGAACCCACTGGAGTTCATGTGAGCGTGTACATACACACATACACACACACACACACACACATACAATTTTTGCAATCATCACTGGCCTCCTTGAAGAATTTTTTGTTGGTGGTTTTATTTTAAATAGATGTACTAACAAATATCAGCCTTGCCATTAGAAAGAAAAGAACAGTAAGCCTATCAGATTTCTGCATGTGTCTGGACAGGTAGTTGTAGAATTAGAATAGAGCAGTCACCTAAAAATGATGGATGAGATTTTAAATATTCAGTTTTTTGTATTTGAGTAATATGTTGCTATTTAAAAAAAAGAGAGAGAAGAAAGTGCTTTAGAATAATATGCAAGGGGAAGAACTCAGCATGAAAATGAGAACAACTAAATAAAGCGTCCCATAAAAGCTGGGCAGCTTTCCCACAGGGTTTAGGCCAGCAGCCTAAAAAGTTACCACTATCGACCATGTTCAAATGATCTCAATTGTTTTCCATTTTATTAAAAAGTAAGCTTAATTCATTTCTAGTCATCAGAAAACTATTTTACAAATTATATTTTATATATTTATTTGCTTGCTTCTATGTTAAAAAAAAAAAAAAAACTTGGGCTCCCAAAATATTTCCCTTATATTTTTGGTGCCATGAACTTGGCTATACTTTACTGTTGACTATATTCTACTCAATAGTTGAATAACAATCTTTGAAAAAAAAATAGGCTAATGATGACTCGAATGTCCTGGGCCAGTAATTCCCAAACTTTTTGTTAATGTACACTTTCAAATATGTGCATGTTAATGTGACAGCAATGATACGTTTTTCAGACCTGTGAATGCACTGAACATATTAAATTGTAAAGTATAGCCTCTATGGAAATATGTAGCATAACAGGCATTGTACTTTAGCAAAGGTTCTTCTACTTTTGGCTAATGTCCTTAGTTCCTAGTAGGCCCAGACAACACTGCTTGCTGATAATGTCCATAGGAAATGTTTGTAAGTCTATTTGTAAGACCCTTGTCTTCTTCCTGACAAAGACAATTTTGAATGTGGCCCATAGTGTTTTGTTTATGAGATCCTTTATAACAGCAGACCCTTCCACTTATCGAACATTTCCTCCAAAGTACATCCAGGTACCTAAACAGTTTAATATCCAGCATAATACTCTTTTTCTGTATGCCTTTAGGGAAGGGTCAGCACTGCTACTTGTAAACATTTTGTCAATCATTATAAGATGAAACATTCACCAAAATATAAATGAAGAGAACACAGCTCAGTAAACAGCAAGCCATACAGGACATGCACAGTGCAGTGGTATAAAATCTCTTTGTGTACATCTACACTTTCAAATGTGTGCATACCCACCCAAAGATGATGCATTTTGAAATAAAAATAAACTTAAGATTTGGCAAGGGATGATTATTTTCCAAAACTTTAGCAGTGAAGGGAATTAACATCTACAAATAGAGTGTTTAACACTCAGATATATAAGATCTCTTTGGCTAAAAGCATTTCCTAGCTCTCAGATCACGAGAAAAATGTAAGATTAGAGTGTACTCTAGTGGACCATTTAAAGACAGAGCGCAGTGTAGCATGTCATTGCTTCCTGGACCCATTGAAAAGAGTATAAATGACCAATATTTTTAACAGCACTCTCGATGAATTTAAAGTTCAAAACAATACCAAAGTCAGGATGATTACATTTCAGATGATAATGTACCAAAAGAACTTCTTATGGTTTGTATTTAGCAGCCGTATTGTTTCCTTTTTGCCCTTCAGCAACGAACTGTTCTTTCCTATACTCTCAAGGCAAAGGCTTTTCAGGTTCCAGTACATACAAGATTGTTTCACCTTCTTCTTATTCATTGTAAGTTGTGCCATTCTTTTACCATATCATATCACCCACTTGGCAAAGTGTTTCATCTGAAAAATGTCAGCCATGGTATAAGCATACCAAGTTGCAGGGAAAATAAACTTGCTTACAATTTACTTACAGTTGTAACAGTTTGCTTACAGTTTAATAGCACAATAATAATGGGCTTTAAAACCCATCTAATCTATGGTATATGAGTTAGAAAATAATTCTCTAGGGACTAAAGAAAAAAAGGCATTATAGAAAAAAGTTCTTGAAAGGAAATAGCAAGATAAGACTAGACAGGATTAAAAAGACAGTTTGTATTACATCTGTTCAGAATCATCATTATTTCATAACTTTTCTTCAAAAAGAATACACTGAGAGGTTATACGGAGATATATTCTATGAAAACAAAGAAATATTTTATTAAGAGTTAA
This sequence comes from Cheracebus regulus, assembly GCA_963574635.1. NCBI lineage: Eukaryota > Metazoa > Chordata > Mammalia > Primates > Pitheciidae > Cheracebus > Cheracebus regulus. The sequence goes on from CAUYQU010091832.1 coordinate 43,107, forward strand.
TACATGATGGATATAGCACAACTCTTTCAAAAATCATTGGGCATCTAATATCATGTTCATTTGAAAAATCATAGATTGTTGCAATACATATTTAAGAATGAAATTTTGATATCTTATAAAATATCATACCTTAAAGAAAAATCATTAGCCCTAAAGTATTTCAACCATGAATAACTGTAGTCTCTTCTAATTACTGTTACAGATTGCTTGAATGCTCTTTAGGTGACACCAGAATCTCAGTCATTTTTTGCCTCTTATTAAAGTGAGTGACCTTCCTCAGAGTGCAGCAGAAAAAAACTTCAAAAATAATAAAATGACTTCCTAATTTAAAATTTGGAAAAATTGATTTAACAGTTAACATAAATTAATAGCTGCAATCATTTTGTATCTCTCCTACTTGGAAAATGGCACACTTACACTTATTTGTAAGAAGAGTGAAACATTAAAATATTTCTAAAACATTGAAATGTAGTAAAATATTGACAAATATTTTAAAATTAGACAATCATTTTTTTTCTTTCCAGCTTTGAATGAACAAAGTTCCAGACTTCCTTAAAGAATATATTTATGAATAAAGAATTAATGTGTTTAGGTGTTAAGATGAGAAGCTTCTGCTTACAGATGGACACTTTTATTATTCGTATCTGCTAAGTGAAAGGAAAGCTGAAAAATATAGAGATTTAAAAGAGTCACTGAGGAAAACATTAGCTATGTACTTTCTTATGCTTTCAAAAAGCAAATGCTTAAGCAGAATGTAATAATTCTTTATATTTTTTTTTGGAAAAAGAATCTGTTTAAAAAAAAAGCAAACCAAAACAAAAAGATAAAGCACTACAACTCTTCAAATATGATCCTAGCAGTTGAAACGAATAAGCATATGAGGATATTTTGTTCTCATGCCTTCACCTTTTCTACTACTCTGGAAGGAATTATGAATGTAGCTAATAGTTCTCAAATTTGACTTCTCTATTAAACAAAGAAAAGTAATCATATATGAAAGTTTGGCAATGATGTTCATTCAAAAATTTGCTGTTATGAATTTTTTCCTATAGACCGATACTCACACCCATACACACACACACACACACACACACACACACACACACTGATATGGTTTGGCTCTGTCCTCACCTAAATCTCATCTTGAACTGTAGCTCCCATAATTCCCATGTGTCATGGGAGGGACCTGGTGGGAGATAACTGAATCATGGTAGCATGTTTTCCCATGCTCTTCTCGTGATAGTGAGGGGATCTCACAAGATCTGATAGTTTTATAAATGGCAGTTCCCCTGCACACACTCTATCTTGCCTGCTCCCATGTAAGACATGCCTTGCTCCTCCTTCGACTTCCTCCATGATTGTGAGGCGTCCCCAGCCATGTGGAACTATGAGCCCATTAAATCTCTTTTTATTTATAAATTACCCAGTCTTGCATATGTCTTTCTTAGCAACATAAGAACAGACTAATACACACATGCACACGCATACACATACATACACACTGACAAAAACAGAAAAAAATTCAATTGGTCTACTTTCAAATGATTTATGAGCAGAAGACCAAAAATAAATAAAATGCATTAATCTATCATGAATTGCAGTATGGGAAGTATTTTACACAATGTCCAAAATACTGATTAATTTTTATAGTCTTTCCAATGTAATGTTGTCTCAAGTTATTTGTATTTTCATGCTTTACAATTAATTCCAGGTTGAGACATGCAGAGATATATATGTCATAAAATAAACTTCTGCATCTTACAATTGCAGATAATGGCTTTTGAACTTTTCCACAAATATTTTGCATACCAAACGTATTTCATTTACTGTTATAGTCATTTCATTTTGGTTACAGAAATGTTTAAAGGCTTCAATCGTAAGACTTTTTTTTTCTTTTGCATTTTATAAAATGAATGAAATATTAAATTGTGATAGTCTTGTTTTGCAAGTGAAAACAAACTTCTGAATGTTTCTATAAACTAATAACTTGAAAAGAAGTAATTTGATCATGAAAAACAAGGCATATACTGAGATAGAAATCATATAAACTTTTCTAAGTCAAAATTGTCTTCTGTTAATTTTTTCTTAAGGAGTATGAAAAAATTCAAATTATTCCTGTGTGTTTGAGGTTTCAGATGTTTTTATAGCATTAAAGGTAAATCAAGCATGATTCTTAACTGTTGTGACAAAGTAAAATAATCTGGTTTAAAAGGAAGAGGGTGGCAAAATTTTGCCCTGCTTTCTACAGAAATAAGTCCTAAGAAAAACATATGATTCACCATATAATTGTATTTTCTACTTTAGTATTAATTCTAGAAGACATTTACTTAACATTCTTTTAATATCTCTCTAATAACTTAGAAGGCATATGTACTTTTATAAATGAAAACAATAAATAACAAATACATATGTTTTCATTAACACTCTGAGACTGTGTTGTGATTAATTCAGTGTTAACAGTGTGTCTAAGAAAGCATCTGAAATAATATATGCTACTAATTAAAAGACAGTATATCCTGTGGTGTGAACTCTGTGATCTAATTAAATTCTGGCTGCCCTTCATTATAAAAAAGGAAAGTATGTGATGTATGAAAATGTGCAAATTAAACTAGATTACTAAATCCTGGAACTAATAGTGGGTTGCTAAGGTAAGAGATTTTTGATGATCTCAGTGTATGAAATGATGAGTCAAGGGATAAAGCTCACAGACTATAGACAAGCATATTATGAGAGATAAAATTTAAATTAGCCTGACAAAGTTAACTAAGGTATCAAAAAATAACTCAATAGAAAGGAAAATTTAAGGCAATTGCCTTGCATTTTTATTCAACAAAATGCTTACCAAATTTAACCTTTCCTTTAAATGTAAGTAAACATAATACTAAAATGATAGATTTTTTGTGGTTATCTATTAAACAGTTCTCTTTTATCAACTAGCTTTGAATAAAAGTTTAATTCATTTTAATTCACTATTTCCAGAGAGTTACTGTCAATAAAACAGTTTGTTTTTTTAGAACACTGAGGATTTTGAAACATGCAATTTGGTTGGCAAGATCATTAGTAAAATTTTTGCTTCAGTTAAAATAGCAAAAGATGGTCTAATATAGAATGCAATTGACTCAGGAAGGATGCTACCACAATATTTACAAGGGAATATTTTTTCTTTCCTTTAAGGCTTTTCTCAACAAATTCATGAGTAACATATATATTTTTAATTAACAGACTATATTTTTAAATCTGTAATATACTCTATATGCCCTCCCACCCTGCTCACACAGTTTCTCTTATTAACTGTTTATATTTATGTGATACAATTTTTATTTTATTCTTGGTTGGTTGTTTCTGTATTGCTGTTGTTTTCTGTGTTTTTGTTTTTGAGACAAGATCTTAGTCTATTGCCCAGGTTGGAGTGCAGTGGCATGGTCACAGCTTACTGCAGCCTTGACCTCCCAGACTCAGGTGATCCTTCCACCTCAGCATCTCAAGTAGTTTATACCACAGGCATGCACTCCTGCACCCAGCTAGTTAATTTTTTTTTTTTTTTTTTTTTTTTTTTTTTTTTTTGTGGTGTGGGGGGGGTGGATTTTTGCCCCGGGGGGGGGGGAAAAACAACACACAAGGGGTCCCCCCCCTGACCGGGCCC